>JACGDI010001223.1:108930-130241 GCA_014898725.1 Jacaranda copaia
AAACTATAGAAACTTGCTCGTGTAATGGATTTGACCAAATTATGTGTAGCTTTTATTTTCTTCTCCTCTATTTTAGAATGAAACATCTTGTCAATCTTAATAGCCTTTTTGCCTCTTTGCTGTGCTAATCGTTTCAACTTTTGACGAATGTGTTACGGAAATTAATGGTATAGACAGATATGGATCTGCTTTAAGTTTGTTGGAGCCTTAAAAGACCAAATCTGATGTGAACATGGTGAATGAGAGAATGCCAAAGTAAGAGGAGAAGTTTTTGTGCATCATTTTCTTGCATTGTCTTTTGGCAGAAGAAGAAATCTGGTGGTTGCAGCTACCAACTTTTTAGGTGTTTTTGGATTTTATGTGCTTTGAGGTGGGATAAGTCCATAACCCTTATTAGCAAGAAATTTTGGCTTGGGAAATTGTTGGTATCTGATTATGCTTTTGTCTTGTCATGGTTCTCATGGGACCTTAAATTTGAACTTTCTTTTTCCTTTAATAATTCACACCCCTACCTGCATATAGAATTTGTTAAGGTTTGAACTTCGAACTGTATGTCAGGTTGATGTTATTGAACCAATTGATCACTTGGCAGGAGCTTAAACTTGAACTTCATTACGTATTAGATTACTAAATAAGACTAGTGTGGTGGTTGTTTTCCCTCTCCATATTTAAGAAGGTTACTTAGGGTCCGTTTAGTTTTATTTTTTATTTTCATCATTTTTAAAATTTGAAAAAGTAGTTAGTTAAAATGAGTTGAAAATGAAATTTGTATTTGGATAGATAGTTGGAAAAGTACTAATTATGTCGGGTTTAGTAGGATATAAATGCTGAGAGATATAGTAATAATGATAACAGAGAGAGAAGTATATATAGTTTATTGAAAAATGTGTCTTGAGAATAAAAATGAAAGCGATATTGAGTAAAAATGTGTTAAAAGTAATGTGTTTCAATTTTCAAATGGTAGAAAATGTTAAAGTATGATTTGAAAATGAAACCATTTGCCCTGGAATATTTCCTTCTATTGAGTGTTTTTATGAGTTCGTGTTATGGTTTTTTTGGGAAAGATGGTGAGAGGGTGATGTTCTTTGTTCAACTTTCATTGTATTTG
The DNA here is from genome assembly GCA_014898725.1 of Jacaranda copaia. Taxonomy (NCBI): domain Eukaryota; kingdom Viridiplantae; phylum Streptophyta; class Magnoliopsida; order Lamiales; family Bignoniaceae; genus Jacaranda; species Jacaranda copaia. The sequence continues at coordinate 110,039 of JACGDI010001223.1, forward strand.
AATTAAGGAAAATCTAGTCAGAGTGTGCTGTTTTTAGTTCCGTGGGAATTTGGGAGCCTAGTTGGAGACTTTGGAGATAGATGGGTTTGGTAGATTTCTCTTGTCGTGCAATAGTGGAGGGGGTCGTGCTGCAAAGTTTGGAATATTGAAAACCAATCTTGGATGTGTTTGAAAATCACTTGCACTACTTTTGGATACAAGTATGCTTGGAAATTTTAAAGTTTTCCTTGCAACATGAGAGAGAGATCATGGGTCCATGTTATAAAGTGTAATATTGATATTATATAAGTAATTATATGTTTACGTTGAGTGACATTTAGTTTTGTGGCATAAATTTTATATTTAATGTGTAAGGTCAGGGTTTAGAATTTAGCGGGTGCTTGACATGCATGTGTATGAATAAATAAAAATATATATATTTATCAAGATTGATGAGTGACTTGTGGTTTAATGACATTTGTTTTTTACATAATGTGGAGGTCAAGGTTTGAAATTTAATAGATTCTTGATTTGCGTGTGTTTAAAAAGATTTAAAAGCTAAGTGGCCTATCATTTAATGGCATAAGTCTTTCAATGATGTGGGAGCTGGGAAGTTAGGAGTTCAAATCTTAATGAACTCTTAATGTGCGTGTACCTCAAAAGAACATGCAATCATGTATTTGATATTAAGTCGTCAATTGACCAAATGACATCAATCTCACACTTTTATATATGAAATTCGAGATTTGGTCACTAATAAATCGTAAGTGCACATGTATCTGTGTAAATAAAAAAATAAAATAATATATAATTAAGTAATTTACAAAATCTAAAATGAATATACATGATATTATAATGTTAACTGCTGATATTTTATATATAATTTATATGACTTATAGATCTAGCTAAAATTTTCATAACGTAACTATCGATCTCAAATTTTCAAATTCCATTTTTCTTTTCTCTTTTCTTTTTCTTTTTCTTTTTGTGTTGAATTCCAAAATCATAAATTCAATTACATTTCTTATGTAATTTGAGTTATGCAACCTCAAAATCGTCTAGCAAATTTGTGAGATCCATTTAAATCGCAAGAATAGATTTCAAATTCCTACCTATGGGTGGAAATTGGATTCGGGTATTGGGTATTTGATCCGATCTTATTGGATATTTTCCATTTGCATTGGGTATTTTTAGTCTCCAAATTCGATTGAGTATTTATAGGACTACCAAAAAATTTTTGGATGGGGTATCAGGTAGTGCATTTGGGTACCCAATACCTGATCAGGTATCCTCATTTTTATTTCAAAAAAAAATTTAATTATACATTTATAAAAAAGATCGAATATTTCATTACTATCATAATTCAATAAAAAATATAATCAACAATCATTGTTTTCCACAATCACCATGTATGAAAAATTAATAAGAAGTAAATCTCAAATCATTTTTCATTCCATAAATACATTATTGACAAAGCCAACAAATTTAATAGAACTCAAACTCTCATCTCAAACTAGAGCTTTATTTTTTTTACTACTTAAATTAAATTTTTATTAGTTGTCAATTAATATAATTCTTAAATAAATTAAATGATTGAAAAAGATGCAATACTATGAAATGAATTCCAGTAAGGGTTTTCTTTTTTCTCCATTTAATGTGCCATTAGTTAATCATGGCATAAATACATGGACCATTTATTGTCTTCAACTAATAAAATGTACAAAAGGATACATGGACCATCTGTAGTCTTCAACCAATTAAAAACATACAAGAGAAATTTTTCAGTAAAAATTTTTTATTTTGAAAATACCTATAGTGGTTTTAAAAATAATTTGACTAAAAGCCATTGATTAGTTGGATATTTATATATACACACACTATATTATATAAACATCCACCATCGATCTTAGAAAGTAATGATAATAATATTGGTGGATATATAAAATGGAACAATCTAAAATAGATTTTGAAAGGACCAAAATTTTATGGTGAATTGATAGAGTTTTATAAAACTATATTTCCATATCTATGCTATTATAAGCAGGAGGTTAGAAATTTTGTTCTTTGTATTAAGCTGGAATTATGAATTATGATTTTCAATATTGATATATTTTTATGTGATATAACAAGTATATAGTGATTTTTGTGCAGCTATGGCGGTTATGTACTTTTTGAGTTTTTTTAGTTATAATAAATACTTTCTTTTTTATTGGTTGAGTTTTGTATGCTTAATATGATAGGAAAGTGAATGACAATCGAGTGAATTACAAGCTAGCAAGGCTAAAGCGAAAGAGAGAATTATATGTTAAACGCCATAGAGTAGTAATTGATTATTTAGTTGCTCAAACTTTGGCATGTATGGATATAGAATACCAACTATTATTAGAATTGTGTAGTAGTGGTTCGTCTGTAGCTGAAGAGTTCCCCACCTATATACCATTATCATATGGTAGACATGCCACAAGGGGATTTTCAACACATTCTATAAGAGCAGCATCATCACGTTCATATTGAGGATCGTCCTCCCATACTAGAAGTTCAAATTATAGCGGTCAAGTTATGACAAATCCATTAAGGCATTCTAACGAGGCAGAGTGTGGTATATTATCTATATATTCTGTGTCAATACAAATATTATCTACATCTAAATTATGTCTTCATTTTATGTTTTGGTATTCCCGTAACTTTTTTCTAATCTATATGGATATTTTTTAAAAATTACATAAAATAATAGAAAATTATTGTTTAATATCATATTTGATTTGATAAGAAAAAAATTCAATTAATAATCAATGTAAAAATGTATGTTTGGGATGTAAGCTAACTAATTTGCTATACATATATAGGACAAGACCATGGAGTAGATAATGTCGGCAGCCAATCTCAACTGCCACCACCTACCAATGCGCATGTTATGAATGGTAAAATGGTTTAATTTTAAGTTTGAATCATTTTTTTTATAAAATTTATAAGCATAATAGATTAAAAGATACATTCTAATTATAGCAAAAAATCTACATGATGTCATGGTTGCAATTTATAATCTTAATACCTCTCTTATATACTTACGGATAGGGGATGAGTCGGCTAACAATGATGGTCATGAAGAACTTACAACACTAGAGCTTTATTCTGTTCCCATGATGCTTGGTAAAACTAAAATTTTAGTTTCATTTCTTTGTTTCACAATACAAATCCATTTATCAAAAATTCACTTATTTATGCAATGTGCAGAGTATAATGTCGAAGAGCCTATGAATGTTATGCATCAAGTTCAAGTTGATACAACAAGAAGTGAACACACTACTCTACATGGTAAGTCCGCATAAGTTATAACTTTATTATATAATGTATGTGTATACATTTTAACTCATAGTATGTTATACGTCATATAAACTATTCATTAATTAAAATACTATAACAAGATGTCTAACATATGTATCACAATAAATACAGGAGATCAATCAAATGATCTTTATGATTTAGAAGATGAGATTTTCAAACCCAGTAGATTCCCAATGGAAAATAATGATGCATATGATGCAAATCTCTCATTTTCACATGCTCATACAGTGGAAGGTATATCTCTAATCTCTCTTATTATATTATATAATGTAGACATGTGTTGTGTGCATATAATTAATGAAAATTCATGTTTTCAATATTTTAAATGCTATTGATTAATTTTATAAATTTTTTTGAGTTTGTGACCAATATTTTTTAGGTGAATTATGTTTTTACCCCACAAAAAAATCATAGTATGCTGAAAACTCCCTACTAAAAACAATTATATGCTTTTAGAAATGTAGTTCACTGCCTCCCTCAGACTATTTGCTTATAGTTTTATCACTATGAAGACAATAATGTTCTCATATAGAAGGCATCTTTTACCTATTTTAGTATGGTAAATGTAACAAAATCCAGACAAATGAAATTTAAGGAAATAATTTAACGTATAGAAATGAAATTCAATCAAAACATTTTTTTGATATCTAATTACTAATCTTATAAAATTTTGGTGTTCTGTTGGACTTTGGTTTTAAATCATAACAAATATAAAGTTATTAGTTATATATCTTTTAATTTTAAATTTTTAATATTTAAATTTTATATACATATGTTTATGTTTATCATTTTATTATTGTTCTTATGTTTTAGCTATAAAATTAAAAATCAATAAATAAAATAATACAAATATAATTTTATTTTTTAGGTTGACATTACTTATTGTTTGATAGTTAATTGTTAGTTTTATAAAAGAATTTAATTTTACATTCTTTATTGTTTTGATATCTAATTAATGTTAAATTACACAAAATGTGATTTAATATACAGTTTCTTAAAAAGAGTTCAGTATAAATGAAACTGATTTAAATATTATTTGATATTTAATTATTAGTCTTATAAAGTTCTGGTTTATGTTGGATTTTAATTTTAGAGTCAAATCAAATATAAAATTATTATTTGCATGTGCATATATACGTATATTTGTTTATATAAATATAATTTTATATTCTTAATTTTTTAATTTATACATATATTTCTATATAATTATTATTCAATTAGTATAATATTTTTGTGTTTTAGTTTAAATTGAAATTAACAAATAAAAATATGATTTATTCTTTTATTTTATATCATTTATTGCTTTTCATATTAAAATTATTTGGTAACTTAATCATTTAAAACACAAAGAAATATGAAAAGTAATTTAATATTTAATAAGTTATGTTAATATACTGAAATAAGAGAAAAATAAGAGAATGGGAAATATATGTATATAGAGATTAAAATTAAGAACCAAAATTTAAAATATATAAAATTAATAATTTGATATTTTGTATGATTTTAAGAAATAAGAGAAGAAAGGAGAAAAGTTAAAAAAAAAAAAAAAAAGTTCAGTCTTTATATGCTCAGTAATAAGTGTGAATGGATAATATAGACATGCCAAAATACATTTCTCGTTCCAAAAACTACAATTAAACTACACTTTTAGATAGTGGGAGTTAGAATAGAATGCTTCTTCCTATTTTTTTCTATTTGGGTTCGATTCCTATCTTTTATTACAATGAAGATTTTTGCCTATTTAAATTTCATAGGGACAAATTGCAATTTGACCATTTTTTTTTTTTGCTTTTGGTTTATTTTAATTTTGATAGAAAGCTGTATATTCATAAGTAGAATCATATATAGTATACAATAATGAGAATAATATCCTCCACATTACTATAATAATGGTTATATTCATAAGTTCTCTTGTGAGTAATATAATGTAATATGTTCCATATTAAGTATCTTTAGTCATCATGTTATGATTTATACGAAGTTTTCTAAAAATTCTGAAGTATAGACCAAAAGATTGTGGTTAAAGAATTTTATCTCATGCCTATAAATTACATTCCTTTGATTAGACTAGGTATGTAGACCAACAAACAAGTTAATACAAATAGAATTTAGCTATACATAAATCGAGATAATCTATACTTTAGTGTTATTTTAAGATACATGCGTATATTTTTAATTAATAGCATATTACATTTATATTTACTAATTATTAATTGAAATACTACTTAGGAGACCAAGCACGTGATCTTCCTCATTTAGAAGATGATATTTTAGTACCCTATAGCATCCCAGTGGAAAATAATGATGTGTCTTATGCAAATCCCCCATTTTCACATGCTCTTTCTATTAAAGGTAAATCTCTGGTCTTTTTCTTAACTTATAATACATTATAGACAAGTGTTATGTATAGATAATTGATGAATAATCATGTTTTCAATATTTTTTGAGTTTGACATCCAATATTTATCTTCTTTTCTTAATTTTGATTTTGGTATGAAGTTGATTCATCCTTATTAGAATCATAGTTTATATATGATAATAGATATAATATCCTATACATTCTATATTTTACTATTGTTGAGTATTTCATCATCAATCATACATGTAGATTGATAAGAAAAACTAAGTATCATACAATAGAAGACATCTTTCTAGTGGTAATGCCAATCATAATATGTCAAATATAATAAAAAATACAAACTTGGTTAAATTATTTATAAGAAAGTTGTGAAAGAGTGGTGAAATCTACCACGTGGAAGTATATAAAATATTAAAATGGAAATAGAGTAAATTTCCTTTCAAGATTTTTATACTTTTAATGTATTGTTAATAAATGTTAATGAAAAATTACAAAGGTACCAGTAATACTACGATCTACAACAGACCGTGCATCTTCAAGAATGTTATTGGGTGAAAGAACAGTCATTTGTCAATTTTGTGGGGCAATTATGTGGATGGAAGAAAAAGTTACCCGTCGCTCAAATATTAACCCTAAATTTGGGTTGTGTTGTCAAAGTGGAAAAGTGGTTCTGTCATTGTTGCCAAATTCTCTTGAGCATTTAGATAAACTATATAAAGATCAGACATTTATGGAAAACATTCAATCATTAAATTCTATGTTTTCTTTTACATCTATGGGTGGTAAGATTGATAGATCAGTTCATGATGGAAAAGGACCACCATGTTTTAAAATATCTGGTGAAAATTATCATTGAATTGGATTTTTACTTCCAGCACTAGGACGAATGAACAATTTCGTGTAATTGTACATTTGTGACTTAAAAAATGAGGTTCGCAACCGATTGAGTGTTATTCAAAATGGTGGAAATAACTTAGGAATCTTAGCTTCTATAGTTGAAGGGTTGAAAGTAATGTTGGATAATGTGAACCCTTATGTTCAAGTTTTTCGTAGTGTAAGAGATGTTTTGCAACATGATACTGGTATTAATCTACACATATGTATTTTACATTCAAGTAGTAATAGACAATACACTCAACCATCCACTCATGAGATTGCTACACTATTTGTTGGGGATGATACGAATGCTACAGGATGTTGTGACATCATTGTTTGCAAAAATGATGGATACTTGAAATGAATTAGTGAAACACATCCGTTATGTACACCTTTGCAATATCCGCTACTCTTTCCATATGGTACTAATGGATGGCGCATTGGTATTCTTTATAGTACAACTTCAGAACGATCAAAAGAAGGAAGAGTATCTATGAGAGAGTTTTGGGCTTTTTGACTCCAACATAGAAACTTAGAAGGAACCACACTTTTGCAAGAAGGGCGTTTATACAACTAACTTGCTGTTGATTGTTATGAAAAATTGAACAAAGATTAAGTTACATTAAGATGCATCAAGTTGAGATGCATGCATATTTGTATCAAGGTCTAGAAGATGTTGTTGTCACTGGAGATATAGATGCTAGTACAATTGGAAGAAGAATTGTATTGCCATCCTCTTTTACAAGAGGTCCACGCAATATGATGTAGCATTATCAAGATACTATGGCCATATGTAGGTCAATTAGGTCTCCAAACTTCTTCATTACCTTTACATGCAATCCAAATTGGCCAGAAATTTCTCAAGAGTTGCAAAGACTTCCTAGTCAGCACACTGAGGATAGACTTGGTATTATAACAAGAATTTTTAGAATGAAGCATAAGCAATTGCTGAAACCTTTCAAAGCAAAAAATTTTCTTGGAAGTGTGTTGGTAGGTATATATTTCATCTTTTACATAATTTTAAAAAATAATATTTAATTAATGTTGTGACATATTATTTTATGATACAGATATTCATGTAATAGAATTCCAAAAACAAGGATTACCTCATTCACATATGACTTTGATTCTAGCAGAGCAAGATAAACCAATCACTCTTGATGACATCGATGAATATATATGTGCAGAAATTTTTGACAAAGATGCTGATCCATTAGCTCATATGACTATTCTCAAATGTATTATTCATGGATCGTGTGGACCATATAAATGTACTGCTTCATGTATAGTGGACGGGAAGTGTTCTAAACACTATCCTAAAAATTTTTGTAGTCAAACTACTATAGATGAAGATGGATTTTTCTCTTATCGACGATAATATAACCCCAAAAATGTGGTGATTATAAATGGGGTAGAGATAGATAATAAGTGGGTAGTTCCATACAATAGGGATCTCCTTGTGTTGTTTAATGCCCATATAAATATTGAAAAATGTGCATCTCCGAAATGGATGAAGTACATGTACAAATATATACGCAAGGGCATTGATTGAGCTATAATTGTAATTGAAAATAATATTGATAGCTCGCAAAGTAATGGACTACAAACATATAGACATATTGATGAGATTAAGTAATATCTAGATTGTTATTATGTATCAGCTATTGATATATGTTGGAGAATATATGAGTTTGAGTTGCAAAGGTAAAATCTAACCATTGAACGCTTACAATATCATTTGCCAAATCAACAATTGTTGTATTTCATGAAGAAGATCATTTGTATAATGTTGTTAATTGTGAAGGTGTTCAAGATACAATGTTGACCAAATGGTTTGAAGCAAACAAGAAATATCCAAAGGCAAGAATATTGACTTTTGTTGAGTTTCCTATTGCATGGGTTTGGAAACGAGATACGAAAAATGGGTCATGAGGAAAAAACATAAATGCATTGGAAGGTTGCCTTATGCACATCCAACTTCTGGAGAAAAATATTGCTTGCGAATGTTACTTTATAAAGTTTGTGGAGCTCAATATTTCAAAGATATTAAGGCTTTTAATGGGATTATATATCCTACATTTAAGCAGACATGTTCAGCACATGGTTTATTAGATGATGATAATGAATGGCATGAGGCAATATCTAAAGTAACAACTTGGGCATCACCAATCAAACTTTGAAATATGTTTTCTACCATGCTTATTTTTTCAGAGATAACAAATCCTATTAGCTTATGGTAACGGCATTGGAAAGCTATGGTGGAAGATTTGCAATATAGAGTTTGAAAAGAATTGGGGGACAATAGCATACATTTGAGTGATGAAGAGTTGAAAGAATGGGGACTCCAAGAAATTGAATATATACTTAACAAATGGAAAGACACTTGGGGACTTTCCTCCCATGCCACAGCCATCTTTTCAATCATTTGGTCGTATAACAAATAGGCATATAAGGGAAAAGCTTGAATATGAAAGTACGGCAGAGGAACAAGCATTTCATCTATATTTCAATAGTTTGAACAGTGATCAATTGAGACTCTATAATGCTATTATCCAAGCTCATGAAAGAAAATGTGGTGGCCTTTTCTTTATGAATGGTAGTGGAGGAACTGGAAAGACATAGTTGTGGAGAACGCTAATTGCAAAATTTAGATCACAAAAAAGAATTATCTTATTAGTTGCATCATCTAGAATTGCAGCATTGTTATTACCAAGAGGTAGAACTGCACATTCGCATTTCAAAATCCCATTTGACCTAAATGAAACATCGCATTGTCCAATTAATGTAAATATTGAATTAGCACAACTAATTCAAGAAGCATCATTAATAATTTGGGATGAGGCACTAATAATGCATCGTCATGGTCTCGAAGCGGTGGATAAGATATTGAAAGACCTATTAAAGGGAACTGAGAATTTCTCTGCCAATAAGCCTTTTGGTGGGAAGTTATGCATATTAGGTGGAGATTTTAAACAAATATTGCCAATGGTAACTAAAGATAGGCGTGAGTCAATTGTTGCAGCCTCACTACATAAATCCAAACTTTGGGATCAATGTAAGATTATGCATCTAAAGATAAATATGTGGTTATTACACAAGATGGTTTGGCTCAATCCCTCAATGACTTACGAAGTTTTGCCGAGTGGTTAAATATCATTGGAGAAGGAAAAGCAAAGTGTCTGCATTTTGGTGATGGTGGAGAATCATATTGAATTGAAATACTAGGAAAGTTTCTAATAAGAAATGATGATGATTCCTTAATGCAATTGATAAATGCTACTTATCCGCAATTGAGTGATAGGTACAATGATTCTACTTATTTAAAAGAAAGAGCCATTTTAGCCCCAAAAAATGGTGATGTTGATGAAATCAATTCCATGATGCTATCTATGTTTCCTGGTGAAGTTCGAATATTCTATAGTACAGACATATTGTGCACTGGTGAAACAAGTGATCATGAACAAAATATGAATTCTCCAGAACTACTACATTCTATAAATGTCTCTGATATTCCTAATCATTGCTTAGAACTCAAGAAAGGTGCACCTGTAATGCTTCTTAGAAATCTTAATCAATATTTGGGTTTGTGCAATGGAACTCGACTTATAATCTTGAAAATGGGTGAAAAAGTGCTTGAGGCACGTGTTATTATTGGATCTCATATGGGTGAAGAAGTTTTGATTCCCCATATTATTTTGACAACAATGGGCTCTCAAACATTTGTTCCAATCAAAAGAAGGTAGTTCCTAGTGAAATTGGCTTTTGCAATAACTATTAATAGAAGTCAAGGGCAAACACTTGATAGAATAGGGTTGTACTTTCCAAATCCTGTGTTTACTCATAGTCAGTTATATGTTGTATTGTCACAGGTAAAAAATCCATTGGGCTTAAACATTCTTATTTGTAATAAATCAGGAGTACCTCAAAATTACACCAGAAATATTGTGTATCCTAAAGTTCTTGTTGCAATTTATTAGTAAATAATTTTCACTTTATTCTTTTGCCTTTAAGATTATATATATTTTTAAAGCATTTACCACTTTTATCATAGAATTTATATGTTATGATTTTATTTGTGATTCATTATATATGCATAATCATATTGAATGTATCACATAGTTTTTTTTTTTCATGCTAATTTATTTCAAATTACAACAAAACTAATATAAATATTAGTGATGAGTGCAAGAGGTATACATATAGTATATACACCTCTAGAATTCTTGAATCCACAAGGTTGTAGATTTAATATTAAAGTTTGCTTGGTTAGATTGGTGAATATCTATACACATCAGCATGGGGTAAGAATATTAAAGTCGGTGTTTGTTGATCTTAAAGTAACTATGGGATTTACTATATCAATTTTTAATTTTATAATTTTTATATCAATTTAAATTGTAAACTTACTTATTATATTCTTTATATATCAAATTTTTCAAGGTTTTTTCATGCAAGGTGTTATACATGGTGGTAATGTTGATCTCTTCATTACACATCTCATTGAGGAAAATATTTATAATATTCATGAAGTACAAGTGATAGTAACTGATAAAAAATATAAAATAGTACCACATTGCTATAAAATACTATTAGGTTATAATGCGAAGATTGAACAAGCACTTGAAGACATAAATGGCTTCTCACGTCATTTCTATCACATTGTGAGATTGAAGGATATAGAGAACCACATAAATTTGGATGATCAATTAATTGGAAAGTAATTTTATTATTTATTTATTAGTAAAATAAGTTTATATATATAATTAACTATATATTGTCCTAGATTTTTTTGGATCGGTTGTGTGTGTTTTCCATTGTCGTTTAACACCTAATGGTCTTCAATTTGAGAAGTCATGCTTCTTGATACTACGTAAGTTACAAGCTTTTTATTATGTCTTTTATAATTCTTTTATAACTACAAACTTATATAATTTTTATTCTTTTATATTGTCAGTATGACAGCTGGTCGTATGGTTCTATATGGTAAATTTGCAATTGATGGAGGGGAAATATTATCAAAGACAATTGATCACAATAGTATTGTGTTGGCATGTGGAGTTGTCGTGAAAAATTTTGAAAGTAAATAAATCGCATCATGCAAATACTAAATTTGATCAAGGATTGATTACAATAGTTTTACTATTTGCATGCCTTTCCATATGTACACATCGATTTAGTAAAATATATGTCAACTACAAAACAAGATTTATAGATCATCTACATAATTGGTGAGGAAGAACTACACATAAATATTTAATTTGACTTGATCCTTTTCATATATTTTAATAATCTTTAATCTAATATTTAACAGGTTCCTTGAAGATCAAGATGCACAGACATTGGTCTCCCTAATACATACCGGTAGATTTACCATTTTCAAATCATTGAAAATTTCAAATGCTAAAAGAATTTAGATTAGTGATTATGGGCATCAAGACAATGTAAGGATTTTAATTTTTTTTTTTACATAAATGTGTGTATATATATTGATACCAAACTAATTATTTTATTTTGCATAGGTTAAATTTTTTCGCATTGTTGCACGTATTGAGGAAATTGATTCTGATAGAATATGGTACGTGACATGCAATCATTGTAAAAAATGTTGTACATATTCTTATTGAAAAATGGTGTGCATCAATTGTAATAATGTTGTTGATGCAACTTTCAAGTAATCTTTTTTCAACTTTACATGTATCTATAAAATTTCAATTATTTATTTTATGCAAACAAGTTATTATAGAAATGCAGGTTTTGTGTTCACTTGAGAGCAAAAGACAGTAGTGGTGACATTAACTTGAAGTTGCTAAATAAACAAGTCAAATAATTGTTAAGTATTATTGTTATTTTAAATTGTTAAAAGTATATATTTATTTTTTAAATGTTCACCATACGATTTGATGTTTACATGTGATTTTTTGTTGTTTATAATTTGTCAAAATAATGGTGATGGTGCTTTTGTTTTAATATTTTTAACGCAAACATCTTTTCCTTATTCACATGTCTATCCTTATGCATATTACAATGAATATGAAATTCCATTCTTTATTGATATTGGTCTTGATATATTGTAAATTGATAGAAAATATCTTCAAATTATATAGATAAAAAAAATTTATGCATAACAACTCACTTTTATGTAAAATGAGAAGGACTTATATGCATTATATTTTTTGTTTTTATTACTTTGAATAAAAATTATTTTTTACCAAACCTAAACAATAAAAAAGTTCCCAACTATTTCAAAATTAGATTTTTAGAAAAATATTTATAAAGTTACTTATATATTATTAATTATTTAAATTAAAGTTGGTTGAATCTTTTTTAAGATAAAGGTACATATTATTCATTAAGAACTTAAACATTAAAAGAAAAATATAAAATCTGTGCATAGCACAGGGTATATGCTAGTACCTTAAAAAAACATGTAATCATATATTTGCTATTGGGTGATCAATTGACCAAATGGCATCAATCTCACACTTTTATATATGAAATTCGAGATTTGGCCACTAATAAATCATAAGTGCACATGTACGTGTGTAAATAAAAAAAATATAATAATGTATAATTTAGTAATTTACAAAATTTAAAATGAATATACATGATATTATAATGTTAACTGCTAATATTTTATATATAATTTATATGACTTATAGATCTAGCTAAAATTTTCATAATGCAACTATCGATCTCGAAATTTCAAATTCCATTTTTCTTTTCTCTTTCCTTTTTCTTTTTTTTTTTGTGTTGAATTCCAAAATCATAAATTCAGTCACACTTATTATGTAAACTCAAAATCGTCTAGCAAATTTGTGAGATCCATTTAAATCGCAAGGATAGATTTCAAATTCCTACCTAGGGGTGGGAATTGGGTTCGGTTATTTAGGTATTTGATTCGATCTTATTGGATATTTCTCATTTGCATCGAGTATTTTTAGTTTCCAAACTTGATTGAATATTGATAGAGCTACCAAAAAAATTTCGGGTGGGGTATCAAGTAGTGCATTTAGGTATCCGACACCCGATTAGGTACCCTCATTTTTATTTCAAAAAAAAATTAATTATACATTTATACTTACAAAAAATAATACACCGTTGCACACTTGCATTTGCATATTTGAAGGAACTAAAGCCTTGAAGTACTATGGTCTATTGCCTATATTATTGTTTGTTTTGTATTTGTTGTAAGACTTTAGGAATTGAATATTTGATTTGGTTTGTAATGTATTTGGATAATAATTATTTTCTTTGAAAACTTTGTTTGTTTTATTTTGATATTTGTTCAAATGTTTGGATTTAATTATTTAATGTTTTGTGAGTTGTGATGAAATATTATTGTAAGATTGAGAAGTGTGAAGTTGAATTTCAAATTTGTGATGAATAGAGGACGATGATGATATTAATAAAATATTATTGTTACTATATGATATATATCATATATTAGAAATTAATGTCTATATTTAACTTTTAAAATTACATATTATGTGGGATTTAAAACTTGCGAACAATGAGATATAGTGCTATTAATTGATTTATAATGAAAATAAATAATAAATTAATAAAATTTTAATTTTTATAAAAAAATATAAAAAATTTAGTGAGGGATTTTTGAGATACTCCTAAGGGTACCTAACCCTGCGGAATACCCCATTAAATGATGATCGAAAATTGAATATAAAAAAATATACCCGAATCCTTGTATACTTGCAGTGGGGGTACCCCCGCCCACCCCAATTGAATCCGACCCAAGAATTAAGAATTAAGAATCCATTTTAGTTGATTGAATTCTTGTCATTGTAATGAAACATAATTTATGAACAAGTAAAGTTTAGACTCCAAGAATTAAGAATTTACATTTAAATGCTGCGTGTTAGGGGAATGTTATTTTATTTTATTGGCAAACTTTGTTATATGTACGGATGATAATAGTTTAGAATAAACTATGTATCCAGTTCAAACTCATTTTATTTGAGGTGGGTTCTGAAAGTATAAACGAGTTTTACGGCAGATCTCAGGCTTTAATTTTTGAATTCAGACCCGCCTCAAACTCCCCCTAGAATATTATATATATTAATTTTATTTATTATATGTATATTTATAATTTTATATGGTGTATATTTATATATATATGAAAAAAAATGTGAAAATTACATACCTATTATGTATAAAAATAATGACATCATCATAATAAATAGCTTATACATTCAATATATATAAGCAACAATAATATTTATAATTTATCATTTTTCAAATACTAAAAGATGCATATATAAATATTTAAATAATAAATTCATTGTTAATAGTATTATTTTCTCACACTAGAAAGTTATGATGATGTTATTTTATTAAAAAAGAAATATTTGTTGATTTTTTTGAACATTTTATGCAAATCTAACGGTTTCAATCTACTGGATAAAGGTTCGTGATTGGACAGGTCTCGGGTCCATAAAATTCTTGACGAGGCGGGTCTTGAAATTTGCCAAATTCGTCCCAAAATCGCTACATTGTCATCCCTAATTATGTGATTGATTGTTATGCTTAATAATTATTGATATCAAGAATTTTAAGCATATTTTGTGACTATAATAAAATTTTTGTTGTGTAACATAAATAAAAATATTTATTTATTCTTTTATAATATTAATTTTTTTAAAAATAAATTCCAATACACCTATTTTAAATTTTAATATAAATAATAAATTATGGTAAATTAATAATAATTTAAACCAAAGTGAGTGAATTGTAAATAATAATTATTGTATAAATTATACTTATGAATATTAAAAGATAAAAATGTGAATATTGTGGGACATGTAAGAATGGAGCTGATGGTTTATTAATAGTACATATACTAACGCAGATATCTCAATATAATAATTATTCATTTGTGTAAAAAAATTCTAATGATTAACCGTTAGTTCTCTATGATTTCAAGAATTATGAATTTTTTAGCATTTTTTAAAATAGTGAAATTCGAGGTTTCTTTGTTACCCACATCCACACACGCACACGCACAGAAATTCGCGTTGTAGCCAAACACCGACTCTTACTTTGCAAGAACAGAATCGCAGATAACAGGTGAAAATCGGGCATCTCCTATGCTCGTTGTCCTCCCCTTATCTACTCCCATACAGCTGCTAACAAAACCAAGCAGCAATGGCGTCAGCTTCGCCTTTCTACAGTGCTCTAATGGTTTCTGGGCCACCCCTAACACACCCCCACTCTTCTTCTCTCACTTTTCTCTCTCGCTTCAAATCGAACAACCCCATTAAAATTCCGCAGCTGAGGAGAAGCGGAAACCCCTGGAGAACAGCATTCACCGTGAAATCAGAGTTCGACATAGCGTTCTTCGAAAGAGATTTAGAAGGAAGCGATGCCCCGCCGACAATTCCCAGGTCAGGCTTTCCGGATGTGGAGGATAAGGAGGAGCCACAGTGCCCTCCTGGTCTCCGGAAATACGAGACTATGGCCGTCCTAAGGCCCGATATGTCTGAGGATGAGCGCCTTGCCTTCACCCAGAAGTATGAAGAGGTAATTTCTTTCTTTCCTTTTTTTTTTTTAAACAATTTCAGTTTGGTTGTTTAATTTTTGGCTGGTCGTGATTTCTTGATGTTCAATAGAGTGTTTAGAGTTTCATTTCGAGAATTAATCTTTCTTGCTCTTTGGTTGGGATGAGTGTTGGTTTTTCTGCTTCAAGTTGTTGGAACAGTGGAAAGATAGGCGTAAAGATTTTTGTTTTGGGAGCATTGATAACTGACATTTAGAGCTCTTCCCCACCTTTTTTTATGGGGGTAGGGTGGGAGGAAGCCTTCGACCCAATGTTCATTTTAGGGCACTGCATCCCTGCTCCTAGTTTCAATTGAGTATGGGTGATGAGAAAAAGGTTTGAACTTTGCAACAGATGGATTATCTGGAGATTGTGGAATATGGCATTAATATGATTGGATGGGTGGTTTATATGCTCGGAAAGATAAGTTCTAGTGGTACAAATCAGAGCTTATAATTATGCCGTGTAAGATCATGGTGAGTATGATGGAATAGATAGTGTTCTAATAACAACTCTGTCAAGTGGTTGATACTATCTTTTTGGGACTAGGACTTCTTGTTTCAGAGGTTGAATCCATCAAATTTGATCATCCATTAACTAGCAATGCTATTGTGGATGGTTTGATCATGGAAAGGGACTGTAATATATCCTTCAGAAGGGATATTGGGGAAGAATAACTCTTATTGTTCCGTGCAAAAGTTGAAATTGCAGGCTTGACATTTTTGATATATCTCTTGATCTTTCAGCAAGTACAGTGTTGAAATTAGAGCTTACCTTTGTTCTTCCTTGTAGAATATTGAAGTGTTGAGATGTCCTGTATTAGGACCCGAATTACAATCTGACTAAATCATGTTTTTGCATGGTTTTGACTTCAATTTTGACCCAAATTGGATTTTTATTTATTTTCAGAATACAGTGAGTAGTGGTTGTGTGTAGATTGAATTAAATATCTTTGTCTAGGACATAGGTTTTTCATTGGAATCAAACCACTTGAATTGCTTGTCCTTTAAAACTTTGTTCTTCGTTAATTTTCTTGTAATTTACTGTGTTGAAATTTGTTTTGGACAGTTGCTTGTGGCTGGTGGTGGTATGTATGTAGAGGTGTTCAACAGAGGTGTAATTCCACTCGCCTACAGCATCAGGAAGAAAAACAAGGCTGGAGAAACCAACACTTATTTGGATGGTATTTATCTTCTGTTCACCTATTTCACCAAGCCTGAGTCAATGTTGATTCTTCAGGAAACGCTGCTAGCAGATGATGATGTTATCCGGTCATCCAGTTTCAAGATTAGGAAAAGGAAGTTGTTTTAGAGTCCTTTTTTCTTTGGTTTGAATATGCTGTGTGATTAGAGTTTAGCAGTCTTGTTGCCCCATCAGCCTAGCCACCGGTTCATTTTCCATGATACACAGAGCTTGATTGTATTTTTTTTCCAATAGAACAAGAAATTCATGTAGAATTTGAGTGGAAGAGAGAGATTGACAAAGTCATACGGTTGAAGGGGGAGAGGAAATCGACATCCTTGTGTAGTCATGCTTCTGTTGTACCTCTGTGAATCATGCCTTAACATTATTCGTCTGCATAATCTTTTTAATGATGTTCAGTTCTAATGATTCTTGTATGGAGCTTCTTGTTAAAGATGTTTAGTTATTATGGTCCCCTGAGTTTTGTGATTATTTCATACTATTTGTCTTGCATTTGTTAAGTGGGAAGTGGGAAGTGGGAAGGGGTTTTGATTGATCAAAGAGAAACCCAAACTTGAGCAAGAAAACCCATACCTGAGTATTAATAATTATGGAGAATTTGCTATCCTCATGGATAATTGCATTACCAACATCTATGAGATCATTTTTTTCATTAGGGGTGCTCTAAAAATTGTTCTATTGAAGTGTAGTATAGAATAATTTCTAAAGATTTAGATGAAAGCACGGGAATGCCCCATGTCATTCACTATACACCAATAAATCTTCTGAAGAACTGATTAATCAAAGCCAATACTCGATCAATCTTCTAAAGAACTGATTAATCAAAGCCAATACTAGCAAAGACGAAATTCGTGGTAAAAGGAAATCTACAGATAGCTTTTATTAGGCAATCAATTTTTCAATCCTCCCATATTCTTCAGATATATACGCGTATCTGAAATGCAAATTCGTAACACAGGCAAGCTGGATATTGTAAAAACCATACCTAAAACCAAAGACAGCATGGCTTTTTCTATAAATTACAACTTTTCAGGTTTTACAGCAACACTTGGAACCTCATGGGACTGTGTTACATTAGAAAAGAAAATCCTAAGTGGTCAGGTCAATATCCATCAATGGAATCCTAAGACCAGCCGAAGACATAATCAAGAACATAGACAAGTGCAAGAGAAAATGGATACAGCAGGAAGGCTAATAAAGAAGTCCAGAGAGGAAAAGTCGTGCGGATGCTGGCAAACACCCCCATCACAATGCAAACAATCAAAATTACCAACACTTCTGATGAGAAGTCCCACACCAATCCTCGGGCATAAACAAGTGCCAGAAAGACCGATAGCAATAGGACGTTGTTCATCGTAACGGCTCCATACAACTGAAATAGAGAAATAATAGGTTGGTTTATTAAATGTTCATATTGGAAATCTGAGGATCTAATTCAACCAAATTAGGTGGGTTGGATTGAGTTTGGTTCAAGGTACATAAGATGGCTTCAAGCGGATTGAGCATAGGTTGATTTTATTAAGTTTTGAGTTTGGAATTTGTCTAAATATGTCCAATACAAAAATTTAACTAAATTCCAATAATTAAAAAAGAAACATTGAATTAGTAATCACGATTATCTATATCTAACCTAATACCTCATTTTTGTCCAAGTTCTACGTTTGGATTACAGATAGTTTTTAAATTGAAGTAGGCATCTTTGGGCCTAAATATAATAAAAAATTAGTTGTAACAAATTTTTTTTAACATGCAATTTATATCTATTGATTTTGAAAAATGCAAACCACCAAATTTACTATTGACAATTTGACATATACTTATGGACGCAGAAATTGTGTAATTCCCTTAAAACCTATCAATTTTCTTTAACGAAATAAGTGTAATTAACTTTTAAAACAACTTATGAACAAAAGATTAATGAAGTAAGTACCTGATTTAGCAAATCATCTCATAATATTTGTAAAATTTTATATCATTATTACCTTTTAAATTAATCTTTTTGAATAAGTAAACTAAATTCAATTTATTGTTGTTGTTGTGCATTGAACCCAATTATATTTAAAACCGTATTTAACTCACCTACTTAAACCCATATTAAAAACAACCAACCGCCAAGTGGTTTGTAGCCCACTGGCATAAGTCTCCCACATAATGTGGGAGATCAGGAGTTCGAACCTAAACAGGCTCATGATGTGTGCGTGTGTATAAATAAAAAAAAAATATTAAAAACAACCAACCCATTTTAAAACTAACCTCCCCATTTTGCCGCCATTAAATTTGTTGATTATTTCCCATTGCATTATGATTCGAGTCCATATACCTCCTTTTTGCTTCTCTTCTTTGGTTATGGTGATCATTGTTTAAGTGTTGCAAGTTTTTCTCTTTTAGACATGGCTACTAGTTTTAAGAATCAGAAAATAACACAAAATAAAAAAGTGGGTTACCTCTGAAAATGTCAATGAGGCAGATCTTAACTTCTTCCGGCTGGCAAATATAATGGCTGAAACTGCCTCACTGGAGTTGGTAGCCAATGGGAGAGCAATAAATGATATGAAAAAGGTAGGAATTTTTGTGGCACTTGAGAAATTATCAACAGCATCAACCAGAGGATCCGCGAATGCAGCTGCGATGGCAGTTCCAAGCAGCAACAAAAGTACAGCTTTAAAAGAAGTCCATTGGGGATTCTCAACGCCCTCAACAATCTCATCACTTTGTTCTCCGAGAAGATCGTGCTCTCTTTTCGTTTGCTGCAAAAGAAGTTCGATAAAATAACAATCTAAAACACAGTAAAACACACTAGAAAAGGTCATTAAGGAGCAACATATTTACCATGTGATATTCATCTATATACTTCATTGAGCCAACATTATTAGAAACTTTGCCACCCTTGG
>JACGDI010001223.1:162287-174713 GCA_014898725.1 Jacaranda copaia
AGTTTCTAGCCATACTACACCAATTTTTGATATACCTAAAATATCCCTATCGTAATTGAATACAATTGATAATATATTTATTTATTTCTTGGTTATCTCTACTGCAAGGTATATGTAGTTATCTCCATCTCCTAATTGTCCTCAATCTCTAACTACTCTAGCAAAACTACTTATAATGATACAGGTTGCCTCCAACAAGTTTAATCGACTACCCATATTCTTTTTTAATTTAAAAACTAGTTTTCCTAAAAAAATCTTAAAATATCATCTTTCATCTTTAAAGTACATTGGTTTTTATCCAACCATTTGACAATTATGAAGTATATTTTTCTCACTTACTTCACATTAATTATCAATTCCCTGCTTTTAACTATTAATTAGCTTCACAGTTATAATTGGAGGACTGATCCATTCTCATTTTTTGCAAAATGTAAGTAATCTCCATTAATTTGGGCTCATTTGGGTCTCCTCATTTTTTGATAATTTTTTATGTTATATTAATATGTTTATTTTATTTTTTTATCTGGAGGAAGATCGTTCCCTAGAGAAGAAATTAAGATTTTATGTCATACAAATGTATCAAATAAATGGAAATTTAGTTTAATTTACTCAATTTTGCGTATTAACAAATAATTTTGATTTTCATATTAGTAAAAAATTAAATATCCATTTATGAATAATAAGGGAAAGCATTAAGCAATTTCCTCCCGTCTGCATGAAATTTTGATACTTTTCCTGGTTTTGCTTCTTTCCACTTATCATATATCCTCTTAAAATTATCAACCAACAATTCACCTCCAATTATTTTTATTTCTTTAATTCAAATTCTCAAATACTTTTCAATACATTAATAACAAATTTATTTTATTCATTATACTCTATAAATATATGTCAAAGGCAAATCATATTTGAGTATGAAAACATGACAAAGGATTATATTATGTCTAGAAGTACTTTAGTATTAATATACTATACAAAAAGAGAAGTATTCTTATACTTACAAAGTGATTATTTAAAAAAAAAATAATTATCACGCAAAATATTGGATAATTTATATTATAGTACACGAAAAATTTACCTAAAAAAATATTAATTCTGTGCATGGGAACCGCATGCAAAGGTCACTAGTACTGTATAAAAAGAGAAGTATTCTTATATTTGTAAAGTGATTATATTAAAAAAAACTAATTTTCATGCTAAATATTAGATAACTTATATTATATTAAATAAAAAATTTACCTAAAAAAATATTATTTCTGTGCGCGGGAACCACGTGCAAAGGTTGCTAGATATTATTAGGTGCTTAAATTTATATTTTTAAGAAAAAAAATAAAAAAAATACCAACTTTATTTCCCAGTGAAATTAGACAAACTAATATTAACTATAATTTCATGTACAACCTGACATTATTACATCTCGTACCAAAATTTTGATGAGGAAAAAAATCTTAAATAAAAAAATTATCTTAATTGTTAGATTGCTGTAAAGAATACTCTCAAAATAGAAAAACTAATCAAGGGATAATTTCAGGTAATTGGAAAATTCATTAATTTTCCTCATAAAAAATGAAAGATTTAAGGAAAAAATATTACTTGGTCATTACCTTCCCCTCGACTCCCATTATTTTCCTCATTGATTTTTATAAATAATTAAATAAGTTTAGAATTTTGAATTTCTTTGATTTTTTTTGGGGGGGACTATTTTTTTCCATTCTTCGTCAAAAAATCCTTCAACGAAAGAAAACGTATACTTTCCCATGCATCATCTTTCTTCCTTTTTTTCCTTCGCCTTCTTCCCTCCCTTTTCTATCTTTCCTCTCTAAATTCTCGACCCAAACATAACATTAAAGATCATGGTGGCCAAAATCAATAAGACAAGATAATGTGCCTCAAAATTTAGCCACTCTTACAATTGTTACCTTGTGGCACTATAAATTTTGCTGGTATTTTACAACCTTGAAATCTCCAAGAACGTTAACTAGGACTACCAGTCGAAATCACCAAGAACATTAACTAGGACCAAAGACAAGGGATACAGCAGATAAGCCAAGAATGATGTCCAAACAGGGAAAACAGTGCTGAAACTTGCTAGGCATCCAATAACAGCAGAGACAATTAGGACCATGAGAACCTCGACGGAGAAGTTCCAAGACAATCCCCGGAAGTAAATCAAGGAAAGAAGAACTGACAAGCCCAAGAGGTTGTTCATCAACACAGTACCATATATCTGCATGTTTAATTCAATAAATTAGTTCTGACAAGCAATAATCTTTATGCTTTTAATGGTAAATGGATGATGCATCACTAGATTCGTTATCAAACATGAAGGCCAAACCAACCGTGTCGAGGTACTATACTGCCGACACATATTGGTAGGAATTTTGCCCTGAAAAGGCGCATCGAAGAGCGAGAGATTAGGAACAACTTATGAGTTGTCACACGATCCTTGACTCTTTTGATGTGGGACAAGATAGGCACTTGACCATCTTTCCCACATATGATACTGTTGAAGATGAGAATGACTTGATTGTCAAACATGGAGGTCCAATTTTTTCGAGATCTTATTCCATCAACATGTATTATTGGGGGATCTTTCCCTAAAAATGCACCTCAAAGGATGAGACAGAGGTAATAGTTTATACACTATCTCAAGACCCTCTCCCTTGGTGCAGAACAACTAAATCCAAGTATCATCAGTAAAGAAGAGAAACAAACCTCTGAAAGTGTCAAAGAAGTGATGTTTAGTTTCTTCCTCCGTGCTTCACTGATAGCTGACATTGCTATTCTTGCATTTGTAGCAAATGGGACAAAGATGAAAGCAATATAAAAAGATGGCATGTTTGCAGCTGATGAAAGATTCTGAACACTATGAATAAGGGGTTCAGCTACAACACCTAGCATAACAATCCCAAGAACCACAAGAGATATTGCTTTGACCCAAGCAAGTAGTGATCTATCTATGAATTTATCTTCAACCAACTTGTCTGTCTGTTCCCATTTTTCCTGCATGGTTATCACAGAAGGATTACATGTTCATCAATTATTATAATATGGGCAGTCTCAAATATAAGCAGCCTAGTGAGGGTTCTACTTACTTCGTAATCAGAATCCCATCTTTCCTCAGGGATTGGAGTTCGATTAACATAAGCTGCATTCAGCCATTTGGACAATCCAGTTACAAATTCGTCCTCGTTTATCAACTGATCTCCACTAATATCCAGTTCTTCCATTATTCTGGATGCTGCAGCATCTGTATCATGAGGTGTGATCCCGAACTTGACATCCATCAAAAGGTCTTTAAGTTCAGAATGCGAAATTTGATCATCTTTATCATGATCAATGTCTTTAAACAACCTGCAAGTGACTGGTTGATCATTATTAATTTGTAGGATCTAACTGTGTGAGCATCACATAAGATTTGATGTGGTGACTAGGTTATTGTTTGGCTAAACTTATTCAAAATATCTTATAAACTACTTCTTATATGACGTTTTTGAAGCTTATAAGATACTAAATTTTGTTTTAAAAATAACCTCTTGAATTGTTTGAATAAAACAAGATTTAGAACTTATAAGATATCAATAAGTCAATTTTGTAATTAATATGGAGTTTGTTAATATCTTAAACTTACTTTATCAAAAGAGTTGATAAGATCCCAATATTTTGTCTTAAAAGCTTATAAGCTCTTTGTGCCATGGCTGTCGACATGCAAGGGAGCAAGACGGCAGAGGTTAATGCTGATTTGGAAGACTTTGGAACCTTGTACATACTTGTAGGAATTTTGTAGAAGTTGTGTAGAATTTTCTAGAATAGTTTCTGAAAGGTTCTAGTATAGGGAAACTTCTAAAGTTGTAATTAGAATAGTAGGATCAAACAGATCTCCACCGTCCATTTGAAGGGGTGACTAGTATTAATAGATTAGGAGCTCATTTGTAATTCAACCAAGTAGAGTACAAGATGTAAGCGAAGTACAAAGTACAAACTAAGCAATATAAAGCCTCTTTGAGTTTCTCTCTCAACTCTCTTATTCTCATCACTTGGCTAACTCACTTAGCACACACAACACTTGAAAAGGTAAGGCTGAGTTAGCTGGTGTTTCAAGCGGCAAATTAGGGGTTAAGTGCCGCACGGTAGCTTGTAAGGGACAAGACCATGATGTTCTGCTAAGAAAAGAACTTATCGAACACTTTATGACATTTTATAAATTCCCAAATATCTACTAAGATATTTTGTGAAGCTCATCCAAACACCCCATAATTATACTAGAATTAGGTTATAGTTTTCTGAATCTTAGGCAAATTGTGTCTTTTCATCATCATGGATCATGAGAAATCTAGATATTTTAGTGTCACATTATGGAGTGGAATGAAGTTAAATAATATTTGACCTTTTTATGGCAGATACATCTGGAGTTCCATCTTCCATCAAAAGTCTTCCATGTATCGAGGCCTTAAGATGCTCTAAAATTTCTGGAATTACATTTTTCATCATTTCACGTTCCTCCCGTTTCTTTTCGATCCAAGGTTGAAGAACCTGGTCCAAACATACAGAATTTATAGTTTGAATAAGGTAAAAGTCATCAAACTCATCAAATATCAAGACATCATTAGTTGGACGAAAAAAATACACTAAACTTTAGCAATTCATAATCTACTTCATCAATATGTGAAAAATAATAATGCTAATCACATGGAAACTAGAATTACCTCATTTAAGCGATACGTTTTAGCCGAGTCCTTTTTGGTCTCTGCAATCCATTTCTCCATACCCTTAACAAATTCATCAATAGTTATCTTCTTATCATTGTCCATATCAAATTCCTTCATCATTTCCTCAGTCCCTTTGTCCTTGTCCGAATATAATTTTCTAAATTTAATTTTTCGGAGAAATTCTTTAAGCTCAGCAGCAGTTAGAGTTTTATCTCCATCTTGATCTATTTCCTCAAATATACTGCAGAAATTTATTTTATACGTTAGATACTAGCAATGCTAGATAGGTATCATAGACTTCAGAATTGAAATAATTTTTAATGAATACCTTCTTATAACTAATAAATTTGGCCCACCATCATCAGTAAACAGCCTTCCCATAGTATGATTCTGCACATGTTTTAGTATGTCCACCACTAAATGCCCATGCTTTAGATATAATAGCTGTCTCCTTTGAATCCAAGGCTGAAACACCTGCTCAGATTGTGAAAACAACATTTCATTAAGAAAAAGGGAGTGAAAAAGACCCTTTACGGATGCATGATTATAAGTGGGTGTTGGTCTAATTAACTAAAATGGTCAAATTGGATGCATGGTTAGAAAAGTAACTTCTAAAAGCATAGTTTTCATAATAGAAAACCAGTTCAGTATTCAAAAAAGAAGATACTTAGACTAACAAGGCTAGATATTAAACAATAGATGAAATGAAAAATAAATATAAGCAACATTTCAACTTTCACTAATAAATGGACGCCGTGTTCTTCTTTTTTAACCTTCATCACATATAACATGGCTACATTTTTTAATTCAACAGTGACACACACATATCATACAGCTTGTCGATACTCTTGAGTCAAGTCCTTCACAAGGTTCTTATCTACTTTATATAGCATTGACAAGGCAACCTTATTCATATTCTAACTCTAGTTTTTGGCTTCCACTTTATTGCACAAGATAGAGTCCAGTATAAGAGTGCAATCAAGTCAAGTTGAGTTGAGGTTGATAAAAAATCTCTAGCTTGAAACATATATATTAGGATTAAATTTGACTCAATTCTGCTTAATTAAGCTCTAATATTCAATTAAGCTTTGAGTCACTACAAGCTCCAGCTTGCAGTCAAAATTTTTAATTTAATAAAATGGTAATCAAAACCCCCAAATTTATACATTACAATATTCATTAATTCATCATAAATGTTATAAAATCATTATAAACAAATTCACCAAAAACACAAACCATCATATGGTTTACATTAATTCTATTTTTTATGGCCATTGAACCATGTTCTTTCCTCAGTAAATTCCAGTTTCACCAATAAATTTGTGTTCTTCTTTTACCTATACACATTACCAAGATTTCCTTTTGAGGGTTCTGTTACATTCTACTGTTCCAAGATATACGAATTTCCCAATTTAGCAGATCAAACTCAGAGCAAATACAATACCTGATAGAAGAAGTAAGCAAGCAACAATATGACAGAAACCACAAGAGTGACCACTATGAAAATTCTCTCCCAAGAGTAAGATAAATGGAAGATTCTTGGAAATTGGATTATCGTAAATGGGATGACTGAAATAAGCATGATTCTTGCAACGTAAACTGTCCATGAATCTGTCATTACGCCATAACCTGAAGGAAAAATAACTTGGAAAATAAGAGGGAAAAAAAAAACGATAACGAAAGCAATCTAAAGTAACCCACATTTAACATTATAAATGAAATGAATTCATACCAGGCCATAGTGATAAGAGCAATCTTTCAAGAGGGTTTTGGTATGGACAATCTGAATGAGATGATGGGTCGGAGTTCAAGAAATTGGGAAAACTCTGACTGCCGAGGATGACGCAGGTTCCCCATACTAGAGTGAGGAGCAAGATGGAGGATCCGGCCAGCAACCCGACTCCAGTCAACACGCATTCTTGAGCAATTTCTTTACCGTTCAACAGCCCAGATGCTACCAAGAAAAAATGGGAAGAGAAAAGAAGAAAGGCTTTTGAGTAAAAGTATAGAGAGGGAACGCCTTTGAGCACATTTTGAGGTGCTTATTAGGATTGAAAACTTTGGCCATTTTGGGAAATAATTTTGTTTTCAAAAAATATAATTAAATATATAAAAAAAATTTCTCCAAAATACCAAATTAAATTTTTTAGAATACTCTCTTTTATCTTTTATTATTTTTAATACTTTCTCAATTTTCAATATATAAATACATATATATTATATATACATCATACATAATTTATTATTATTCTAATAATAAAAAAATCAATCAATTTTATTTTCACCCTAAAAATCCAATAAAAAGATATTGATTTGACTGATCAGTAACATTTGTCTTTCTCCCAAAACATAAATAAACATATCCAATTTTCTCAAAATAATTTTTTTACTATTTTCAAAATATAAATAAATATACATTATATTTTTTAATATAAATTTTTCATTCTTTAATTTTACTCCCAAAACTCATTTTTCCGAAACACATAATTCATATCCAAACATTGCCCTTTGAGTATTGCAACTTTGTAAAAATTATCTTTTTTGCCAACTTAGACATATTTGAGAAGACATCCAGCCACTTTAAATAAATCTAACTAAAAAATACTTTGAGAAAAGGCTTTTTTAACACATATATATATAGATATATATATTTAGTAGCCGTTGTACCTAATTGCAAAATAAAAAATAAATAAATAAATAAATAAGTATATATATATATTTGAATGTACATGCATTATTGCCATTTAAATTTATATTGATATTAACCATGTATATATATTTTATGAATTTTCATTTTGAGGGCCCAATCAATCCACTTAAAGTGGATTTGCAATTGCTAATTAAGTCTGTCCAAACTCACGCTATATGAATAGGTATATATAATTAACATAATATGCCTATGCTAGACAAATACATAATATGCTAGTAGAGACTTATTTGATTTAGAGAGTGTTGCTCCAAACTTATCTAAAATATTTTATAAGTTCTTTTATTTTAAAAAATAATTTTAAAATTTATAAAATGTTAGATCTTAATTTAAAAATAAAATCTTGAAGTATTTAGATAAAATAATATTTTGAAACTTATAAGATGTTACTAAAGATAATTTTATAAATAATAAACTAAAATTTATAAGAAATTGTCAAGATCTTAAAAATAAATTAAACACTCCATACTTTATTTAAAAGAGCTTATAAGACACTAATATATATTTTTTTCTAAGAAAAACTTATCAAATACTTTAGCATCTTACAGACTTCCAAATATTTGTTGATTTTTTGAGGGACTTATAAAGTTACACAAATACCCTCTTTAGTGTAAATTAGGAAGTACTTCAGGTAAATTTAAATACAAATAGAATTATTTTTCTTTCTATAAATTGTTGGATTTTTCTTTTTAAAAAAATATCATTTACACACACATATATATAGATATGATCACTCGAATTATTATTGTCGATAAATCTATCAACATGATTAAAGGATAAAGCAAAACATATAGACCATATGGGTACCATTTTTTGTGCCATGTCTAAATGGGATTAAAAGATTTGGATTATAAGATGATCAAAAGTTTAGAAGTAAAAATACGATTTGTTTAATCAAAGCCAAATATATAAAAATGGTTAGGTAAGTCGCACTATGTACATAGTCGTTAAAAAATTGGATAAATTAATGTTGTCCGAAGAATCATTCAAGAAGATGGTGATTCCACTACGTGCAATTTTTTTAAATTGCTTTTTAACTTATGTGATTGGATTCCTTTTTGAATGAGTCAAACAACTTCACATGAATGTTCGGATCCATTAAATGAATATTCTAATTACAATTTAGTGTATCAATTTATTAATTCAAACCATAAGGTTTAATATATGAGTGCCAAAATCAAAACCCTTTAATATTTTTTTTTTGTTACGAGTGAATTTTAATATTTGTCATAGTTTGGAATCTATGAACATTATAGTGGCACATTATTATTTTAAAATAATTAAACATATTTTATTGCAAAACCTACCTAGCTTTTTCCAAAAGTTAATGACCGATGCTGCCTAAACCACCTACCATTCCAACAATGTGATCATGCCTCTTGTAATGACTTTGAGAAACATTGAACAACTAAGGCATAATATCAGACTTTGCTATTGCTAATCAACGAATATAAAATATTCCCATTTATAATAAAGTCCAATTAAATGAATTTGAGACAAAATGCCACCATGAAAATAAATTTGTCAATTAATCCAATGTACTACCAACATTAAGTTGATTGGAATAGCATCATTCTCTTTTCATGAGAAGAAAAAATAGAAAAAAAAAATTGAATTCGAACCCAATTCTTTAAATTAAGGCTTGAATGAATAAGGGATTCTCATATGATGTTATTTACATAAAGTTTTTTAAAAATAATGTATTTTCTCAATAATTTTTGGATCTGCATCCTTCAAAAATTAAGTTAATTGAATACAATTCGAGTCTGCCCATAACTCATATAATAGTATTCATCGAATCTTTTGAATTAGATTGCCCAAATTAAACTATATCAACTATAAAAATTTGTCAAGTAACATCACCAATAAATATGTTTTAATATCAGTATGCAAATATATTTTCACTAGTGAATTACTGTGTCTTGTTCTCCCATTGGCTGTTTGAGCATGGGAAATTTTTTGTTGGCAAAACTCAACAATCCTAATCTAATTGCACTATAGAGAATCAAAGCAGCCAAACGTGTCAAGTGACGTTATCTTTAAATACTTTTATACTCTGTATTGAGAAACGGACCGGACTGGTCGGTGATCGGAGGCCAATACGGTTCGGTTGAGCCATAAAAATCGATTATGGTCAAAACCGGTCAAAATCGGACTGGTTCAACCGGTTCAGTCTTTTTTTTTTAATTTTGAATTTTTTTTTAAAAAAGAAAAAATTATGTTGAAAATGATGATTAAAAATTTTAGATATGTAATTTTTTGACACATAAATTTATTTTTTTTGAAATTTAATGAAGTGGTAGTTATATACCAATGTTTATATTTAATTTATTATTTTATTTTGTTTAATATCTCTAAAATTATATCAAATATTTAACATAGAAGAATTTATTTTTACTTGAGTTGAAGTATGAAACAAATGATTATTTAAATTAATGTGAAATATTATTTTTTATTTATTTATAGTTAATTTTTAAACATTATTATTTTCTAAAAAATATACTTCAAAATAAGTAAGTTAATTTTTTTTTCAAATAATATTTTTTCTATATCAATGAAAGTTTTATTTTTTAGTAATATTAAAATATTATATATATTTATAAAATTAAATATAATTATTACGTCATACCAGTTCGACCACTGGTTGAACTGATTGAACCAGTAACCAGTAATGTTACTGGTTCAGTGTCCGATCCGTTTTTGAAAACATTGATAAATACTTTTATATCAGTGGACAAAAATATTTAGTATTGTGTCAATGCATTTTACTTTCTAATTGACTGTTCAACTAACTTGAGCATGAGAAAATTTCATCTGAAACCCAGGACAGCTCTAACCCTGATTGCATGATATAACGAATCGAAGCAACCAAACCCGACCCAAATTTTCTACAACCTATTGACTAAAAGATATTTTCACACTCCTATCAAGATGCTTCCAATTGGGCTCATCTAAATTGGAAGAGCATATGGAAATCATTATCAACATTATCCAGACAAGCAAAAGTGAGAATTCTTACCTAGGAGTATGAGGGCTTCTGGAAGTGAGCCGATAATCTGAAACGCACAGGCACCAAACACACCAGGTCCGAGGATCTTGAAAATCCTTTCCCCTCCCGAAGCAACGTAGGATTCTCCGTGAAACAAAAGGTATTCATAGACCAAAATCAAGAAAACATGGCCGGGAATACTCTTCGAACACGGCAGAAAACCGTACATTTGCTCACACGATTCCTCATCTGCAGAATCCATCCCTTTCAAGAATGTCAGAGCAGAGTTGGTTTCCTCTTGGGATCCATATTCCAACCCGTCTGAGATCAGCTCGGAGGAACTGTTAGGCAGAGGCCGACTGATCGCCGGCCTGCAGGTGGCTACGAGGATGAATAGAATAATATATGGAAGACAGAAGAGAGTTTTCATGGCGGATTATGAGGTGGATATTGAGAGATTCGATCATCAAGAGAATGCTTTTGTAGTGTTTTATCTGTTTTGTGTGTGTACCTGACGGTTGAAAGCCGTTAGATGGGAATAAGGAAATCTGCTCCGTTAAATGAGTACGATTGTCAGGTAGAATAAATATAAAAATAGTCTTAGAAAATAAATAAGTAATCGTTAGTTGGAGTAACGATTTTTCTATTTCTTGTGAGTTTGACTAGCAATTCTATATGAATTGTAATTAAAAAAATTAATATAATATATGTTGCCCAATAAAAAAAATTATTATTGTAATATATGAAATGCAAAACAAATCACTATTTGATATAGCGAGTAATATAAATAAAATTTAAATAAAAGAAAAAAAAAGCAAGTAAAATGGCAATTATCTGTAGTAGGATGGACATGTATGTAATAATATTAAATTTGGCAATTATTTGTAGTAGGATGGAAATGTATGTAATAATATAATTTTTTTTGGCTAGAAAACACATAAATGAATAAATAAATAAATTGCAATGAATATAATATTTTTTAAATAAAAGAAATTAAATATAATATTACTTAATGATATGAAACACAATAAATTGGTATAATATTAAATAAATAGTAAAAATACTTAATCACTATTTGAAATGGCGACTAGTATAATACGTTACTAATATAAAAAAAATTTAAATAAAGGAAAAAAGCAAGAAAAATGGCAATCATTTGTACGTGTATGTAATAATATTAAAATTTTTTTATTAGGAAACAGATAAATAAATAAATTATAGTGAATATAATATTTTTTTAAATAAAAGAAATAGAATATTTCTATGAAACACAATAAAAAAATTATTATAATTGGTATGATATTAAATAAATAGCAAAAATCAAACTAACTACTATTTGATATAGCGACTAGTATTGTTATTATAATAAAATTTAAATAAAGAAAAAATGGAAATAAGCAAGGCCAGTGCAATAGCGAATAAATAGCAAGTAATTAAATAAAGGAAAAATGGAAAAAAGGGCAGTGCAATAGGACCAAGATAATTGCCACTAGCCTCGGCGAATAGTTAATTGGTATATTATAATGTTTTGTGTATATTATAATCTCATTTAAAAGAGATTGTTGGTGGCATTTTAATATTTCACCGCGTTTTGTGGCGTGGCCATTTAATATGTCACTAAATACAATTTATATGATATGATAGCCCTCTAATATATTTTCTGTCATATTTTAACATATAATATTTAATTCAGTTCTTTCTGTATTTTATTAATGAGAAAAAAAAAATAGTGATATTCATATTTTAGCTTGAACCATCTAAATTACACTTCTTAAAATTACCATATAAAATACCATTACATGTTGCACTCACATAAATGAAATTTCTTAAAAATCCCATTATATGGATAACATGAACATAATGAAGTAAGTATAATAAAATTTAAATAGAAGAAAAAAGCAAGTAAAATGGCAATCATTTGTAGTTGGAAACCCATGTAAGTAGCAATATTGGCTTTGTTTGGTTATATTTCCCCAGAAGAACATTATTTTGGAGAATTATAATCAAATATATTCTCATTT
>JACGDI010001223.1:185510-209011 GCA_014898725.1 Jacaranda copaia
AAAAAAATATATATTAGATTTTAGCTTTGGAATAATGAGATGTATTGAGTTTTTAGTTGCAATTTCATGGAATATGTATTTGATATACATGAGTTTGAAAATGCATTTTCAGCCAAACAATCAAGTCGATGCAAACTTCTGGTGAGGGTCCGAACAATCCAAATTGCTTTGAATGTTGAAATCACAGAAGGATGTTGAATTGTTGGAGTTTATCTAAAGAAAACTCTCCAACACCAATGAGATAAATGAGGTAAAACTATAAGTTCTAAATTTCCATTTCTCTTCATACACTAGTCACTACTAATGGCAAGGGTCCTACAAAAAAAATTAATAAACACAATCTGTAGGTAATTAACTTCACCATTTCTGACTGATCTGAATTTGTAAATATTAAATATAAAGTATTTCGTCATTGAAATGGATACAACAAGTATTATTTATAAGGAATTAAAATTGAGGATCTGATCTCTATAATAAAATCTATACTCTTAGAGTTGACCTTGATGGCCCTCTAAACTTAATACATCAAGAACAGGCCTATTAGGCCACGAAATACATATGTATTACGTCTTAGACTTATTGTAGGACACACATATCATATACTAGTAACTGGATCTCCATTAACTAGTCAAGTTTCAGAGGGACTACGCCTAAACCAACAACGAATAAAGAATGTATTCATTAGCATATCAGTCCCAAAATTGACACTGTACAAATTTACAGACGACGACCAATTTCTAGGAAAACAAGTTAAAATCTCCAAGAACGTAGACGAGGACTAACGACAACGGATACATCAGATAAGCCAAGATCGATGTCCAAACAGGGAAAACTTTGTTAAAACTTGCAAGGCAACCGATAATGGCTGATACAGCTAAAACCATCAGAACCTCAGCAGAAAAATCCCATGACAAGCCGCGGAAATAGATCAAGGAAAGAAGAACAACCAATCCCAGAATGTTGTTCATAAACACAGTACCATATATCTGCATTATTCAAGAAAACAACATAGTATTAATGCTGTCTGATTAGCTCTCTGTCTAATTTATTCAGTCGGGAAAAGTGGGAGATGTACAAACCTCAGACAGTGTCAAAGAAGTGGTATATAGTTTCTTCCTCCGGGCTTCGTTGATAGCAGATACTGATAATCGAGCAGTAGTAGCCAATGGGACAAACACAAACGCAACATAAAATGATGGCACATTTGCAGCTCTGGAGAATTTTCTAACACTTTCTGTAAGAGGTTCTGCCAGAATTCCAAGCATAACAATCCCAAGAACTAGAAGGGCTATAGCTTTTGTCCAGGCTAATGATGATTTATCGATGAACTTGTCCTCTACAAGCTTGTCTGTCTGTTCCCATGTTTTCTGCCCAAGAAATATGTTTTAAGGTTTCATATATAATTACTGTCAGAAAATCAGATAAGGCTGACAGAGGTTTGATTTTACTTACATTGTAGTTGTCATCCTCCTCCTCTTCTGAGTTGAAACTTGGATTGTAAGTTGTATTTAGCCATTTGGACAATCCAGAAATGAACTCCTCTTCGTCGATCAACTGATCTCCACTTGCGTCGAGTTCTTCCATAATCTTGGATGCTGCTACATCTGGATCATATGGGATTATGCCAAACTTGATGTTGGATATCAGCTCCTTCAGTTCAGAGTATGATATGCAGTCGTCTTTGTCAAGATCGATTTCTTTGAACAACCTAAAAAACATGATCAAGAAATAAGTCCAAAAAAACATTGTCATGGAAACAAAGATGTCATTATGGGATAGTTTACAACAAAGGTTACCTTTTTATAGCAGGAACATCTGGAGTCCCGTCCTCTGCCAAAAGGCTCCCATAGACAGAATTTTGAAGATTTTCTAAAATAACTGGAATCAGATGCCTCATCATTTCCCGTTCTTCCCTTTTCTTTTGGATCCAAGGTTGAAGAACCTGGTAGCCGATAAATTTTGAGAGTTTTCAGACAGGAAGAACCCCGATATATTGTCTGAAAAAGCATCAATATTTTTCGGAATTCCATCTAAAGAAAATTTACGTACCTTGTACAAGTCCTTAAGTGATTTAACCGAATGATATCTTTTATTCATTGCATCCTTTGTTTCATCAAGCCATTTTGTCATTACATTGATAAATTCGTCCATAGTTATTTTGCCATCATTGTCAGTATCAATTTCCTTCATGATCTCTGCAGTTGTACTGTCGTTCTTGTCCATCTGGAGTTTTCTGAATTTGATTTCTTGCAGAAATTCTTTGAGCTCAGGGAAAGAGATAACCTTATCTCCATCTCGATCCCTCTCTTCAAACAGTCTGTGATAAAAAATTGGCATAAATATTGGTCTTCTTGCAAATAACTAAATAAGAAAGTACTAGCGTGGAGAAATATAATCTGTTGTCTGAAAATGTACCTTCTTATAACTGATACATTTGGTGATCCGGTTTCTGTCAAGAGATTTCCCATTGTCTGATCCTGCACATATTTAAGAATGTCTACGACCAGGCGCTCATGTTTTATATACAGCAAACGCCGTCTCTGAATCCAAGGTTGAAAGAACTGCTCATATTGTTAAACAAAGATTACAATTAGAAGCATTTTTACATTCAAAGAATTATCACACTCTAATTCAAAGATGCAATCAAGTTGAGTCGAGCTGAATTTGTAAAAAGATCTCGAGCTCAAGCTCTTTTCACTCAATTAAATTCGAATATTTTCAAGTGAACTTTGAACCACTATCATGGGCTCAACATCATGCTGGACCTGAACTTGAAATTTTTAATTTAATAAAATAATAAAGAAAATTCAATAACCCCACTGTATAAACCATCATACATTTATGTATATATGTATATATTAGTAATAATAAATGCATTAATAAAAAAAATATTTAAATCCCAGATAAGGCAACTCAAGATAGCCAGATGTTAGCTTGAAGAAAAATTTAAGCTCAAATGAGCTCGACATGAGCTAGCTCAAACTCTTTTCGTAAGCCAGCAAACTCAACTTGTTTATACCATGCTCTGGTTATCGTTAAGATTAATGAATAAATGAGTTAATTAAACTAAGACTGCCAAATGGAGCACCTGATAGAAGAAGTAAATGAGCAGGAAAATGATGGAAACAGCAAGAGTGATCGGCACAAAAATTCGTTCCCAAGATTTAGATAATCTTAAGATTGTCGGAATTTGGATCATCATTAATGGTATCACAGAAAGAAGCATGATCCTGGAAGTGTGGCTTGTGTCCAAATCTGTCACAACGCCACAACCTGTTGCAGAAAAAGGGCAAAAAAATCAGACAGGAACATAGAACAGCAGTCATTTAACGTCAAAATGTAAGAAAAGAGTTGAGTAATAAAGCTAAAACAAACCTGGCCACAGTGAAAACACTAATCTTTCAAGAGGGTTATATTTTTTATTTTCTAAAAGATTAGAGTGCAAATGTCTGGAAAAGTGTTGGCTGCCAAGAATTACACAAGTTCCCCAGATCACAGTTAGGAGCAAGATTGAGGATCCTGCCAGCAACCCGACTCCAGTTAAGACACATTCTTGAGCAACTTCATTGCTGCTCGACAGGCCAGATGCTGTAAGAAAAACACGGGATAGAAACAAATTAAGAATCTTAAGAATTGTTTGTTGACACTATGACATTTTGTTGAGAAAAAAAAAATGATCTTAGGATGAACAGCATGGAGGATGCTGCCAGTTTTAATGAATTAAGAAATAACGTCACAAACCTACTTTGACAATGAAAATATACCTACTATATGAATTCTAACCAACAAGGATACTGTTTATGATTTGAAATCCAACCTTCCTCGCACGACAAATCATTAGAAGAATAGTCTTGGGAATTATAATATAAAACTTTTTCCACAAGTTGTCCCAAAAACATGCGCATTCCATTTAGTCAATGACAGTACGATATTATTGATAAGAAAAGCCTCAAAATTTACTCATGAACAAACTAACTTCAAACATTTACATGTAAGTGATGATCAAATTGTTTGATTAGAAACCTATAAAAAGGTCAGTCAAGAAAAATCACCACAATCATAACATTAAGGGCTCATTTTATTTTATTTTATTTTATTTAGATAACATTAAGATATCAAATCGTACTTATCTATTGTTTGGATTAACGAATCCAAGATAAGGTATTCCATCAAACTGATCTTTTTCCACTCGTTTGGACAACAATATCAAGATTAAGGATGAGAACTTTAACGATGCCATGATGTCAACAGTAATATCATCATGCAATGCAAAGCGAATGTGTGTACTAATTCATACATGATTATCCATATTTACTATTTTTCAGGAAACATTTTCTGGTTCTGGCATAATCAAATCGCCTTACCAAGGAGAATCAAAGCTTCCGGGAGGGAACCAATGATCTGAAACGCACTAGCACCAAACACACCAGGGCCAAGGATTTTGAAAATCCTTTCCCCTCCAGAAGCCAGATAGGATTCAGCATGAAAAAGTAGATACTCGTAAACCAGAATCAAGAACAAATGACCCGTAATGGTCTTTGAACACGGCAAAAACCCATACATTTGCTCGCAGATTTCCTCCCCCGAATCCATTCCCTTAAACCTTATCGGATTAGACGATGAAAAATATCCATTTTCCTCCTGAAATCCGTCCACCCCATCTGAAATCAGCTCGGGAAAACTGTTTTCCAGTGGCCGAGAAATAGCTCCAGGGAATAATAGAATCAGGAGAAGAAGAACTGAAAAACAGATAGTTTTCATGGTGGAAAATATCAATAAGCATGCAGCTTGCAAATGATGATCAGCTGTTAGCTATATATAATTACCCTTTAGATGGAAAGTTATGCTTAAATATTTAGTAATTTGTTGACTAATTAATTCATTTAGTTTATAAGCAGCAGCCATGGAAATTTCATTTGATTATTGACTTGGTTTTCTTGGCGACTTTTCCCAGTCATATGATATCTTATGTTGAAAGAATCGTATTTTTGGCGCGTGAAGATATAGTTGGACTTTTGCACAAGAAAATAGTTTCTTGCAAGTTACTTTTGAGCATCATCACTATTTATTATTTGCAGTGTATATACATAAATGGTGGTCTAAAATTCATGAATTTTTTCTTCTTGTTCTTGAATGTTCAAATCTACTCCATTGCATTTCCACTACATATATTGGTACTTTAAGGTAGGTTTAGCTATGGAAAGTTTTTCTTTTAAGGGATTATTTACTTGTTAATGTAGTGTTGTAAATTATTGAATTGTATATAGTATTATCAATATTTTATTTTATGACATTATTCTTATATATTCTGGTTTGAAGATTCATTTTATATAATAACGTACATATATATTCAAATGGCTTATAGTCCTACTTCAATACTATTTAAATATGCGCAAAAATATTAAATCGTAATACAAAGATTGAGGATTTTAAGGCAGTTTATCAGCTAATTTCTTTTTATCATCCATTAATGCTCTTCATAAAAATAAAATCCTTTTACCATGTATATGGGCAAAACAATACTTCGATTATGCCGACTTTTCATATATGACGACAGATTTGAATATCATCAAATAACATCGTCCATGGAATATGACGATCACGGTCCTTCTTCCAAACCTCTTTGATTGTGAAGCTTATAATTATATAAATCTTGTATATTAAAAAAATAAGAAATTTCATATGGTTTTATAAATTAATTTTTGTTATTAAAAATCTTTTATAAATTATAAACCCACCCTCCCACCCCCTCAATATACATGTGGACTTATAACTTAAGTTATTAATTAAATGACAAGAGATGCATAAAACTCAGAAAGCGAAATGACAAGGAGAAAATTATATTTGAAAAACACAGCTATATCCAACTAACTAAATTTTGCAGTTGGCATTTACCTTCTTTGAGAAATCTACGTCCAAAGTCCTTGAAATTTCGTCTGTGGCATCCACGCAACAAATAAAAAACAGTGCATAATTTTAAAAAAATTATGTTTGAATTATTTGGAAAATTATAACACCCATCCATTTAATTATTTTTTCCTTTTCTCAATATGAAGCATTTCCTCTTAGAAATAAATTTATTCGTGTTTCTAATTTGAAGAAAAAATTATTTTCTTTTAACTTTAAAAACAAAAATTACAAATAAAAAAATAAAATATTGAAATTGAGATTTTTATTAAAAAGCTCGACAAAAATTTTCTCCATCTTATAAGATGCACTCTATTGAAAAGGTAAGTTTGGAATATTTCAAAAATTCTTGATCACTTTTTCTTTTTCCAAAATCCTTCACCACTTATTAACCATAAAACTTGGAATGAAAGTAAGAAGACCTTAAAAGCGTGTTTCTTTTGAAATGAACAACATCATATGGGTAGTGACTTAGGCCTTATTCATATGGGCTCAATGTGGGTATGGACCATGGGGTTACGTTGGCCAGAGTTGTATTGACTTGCAAGATCCTGTACGGCTTTTGTTGTGCTATTGAGCCTACTTAAATTGGGGTCAGAGTTTTCAGCCCGGTGACTGAATTGGCCAATCATAAAAATTTGCATAGATGGGCTGGGAGTTTAAGTCTTGGTCAAGGTTAATCAAGACGACCTAAGAAGATAATTTGGTGCGCACGACACACCCATGGGGTCGAACTGAATGCCCCACTTTCGATTCTTTATTTTATATCTTATTTCAACATAACTAATATATGTTAGGTATATTTAATTTTAAATTAATTATTTTTATAAAAAAATATTTAATATATATTATATATTCATAAAATAAAATAAAAAATATAATACAAATCAAAATTTGAAAACTCTTGTAAGACCTAAATACAAGACACAACTAAAAGGAAATACGTACATATACACAGATAGATATACTTTTCATAAATTCATAAGTTATGCATCTAATTAAGATTTTCATTTTAAAAATATCTATATATATTACCGGCCCCAAAGAAGTATTGCACTTAAATCTAGTTTTGGTTGACTTTTCAAATGGAAAACTTGCTTTGTGCGCAAGCATTGTATATTCACATATAGGGTTGAAAATGAATATTTCAAAATTCGTTTATCGTTTGCTTTTATATTTATTTATATAAAATTTATTTATATTTATTTAAAGTGGATATTATTCGTATTTAATTATTAGATATATGATTATAAATGGATATGGATATGATATATATTCGATTCGTTTAATATTCGTTCTGAATATATATTTATTAAATAATATATTATTTATATTTTTCAATAAAAATCTTATAATCCATATATGTTTAAATATAAATCATAATTGAAGAATTGGAAAGAAAAAAAATAAATTTAATAAATTATTATAATATAGAGAATAAAATTGAAGAATAAAGTTAATCAACATGATTATTGTTGGTTGGCTTTATAATTAATATACTTAAATACCATTATTAATATTAATTAGTACTAATAATCAATTATAAAGTTAATTAGTAATTAAAAATTATGTTATTTATTTAATTGCTTTCTTTTTAATGAAATTGTATAGTTTTTTCTATTAATTAGAAATCTGTATTTGTTATAAGTTCATAGATTCATATATTTAAATATTTATAAACATATATATCTAAATAATTATCATTGAATATAAATATCAAAAAAATAATTTGAATGTGGATAAGTTTAATCAAATATAGATGCATTTGAATAATTATAATTGAATATGTATATATCCGAATTCAACCGATATCTAATGGATATGAATTTGGTTATCATTTATATATATATATATATATATGTCAAACTAGCATGTGCCCGGTGCTATGCACTGAAAATAATTCTAAGATTGAAATAATTTATTTTATAATAATATTTATTTTATTTCATGTGATTAAAATATGAATTATAATTATTTTTAGAATTTGACGAAAGAAAATATATTACTAATTAAATAAAATAATATAAATATTTTAATTAAAAATATTATGTTTGAAGATAATTTATGCTTAAATAAGTTATAGAATATTTAGAATTGCTAGCTCTAAGTTTATAAATTATATAGAAATTTATAAAAGGATAAAATTTTAAAAAAATAAATAAAAGAATTAAGGAAATAAAGATAGCACATCATATTTTACTAAATACACTTTTTAAATTATATATATTTATACTTATATATTTTGATATGGAAAATAAGAATTTTTTTTAAATATAAAGTTTTTTTTGTATGATTTCTTAATAATTTGGAAGTTACCGTTACATTTTCTTGATATTTGAGAATTTTAAATGTTAAATATTTTTTTTGTTAGAGTAAATGTATAACCTCTTTAATTTGTACTTTATCTATGAAAATAACTTATAAGCTAAAATATCTCTTAATATTCCATATAACTCCAATAAGTAAAATTTATTTATTTTTATTTATGTATGCAAGTATTTTATTATTTTTGAAATTACCAATTAACTTATATTATGTACATGAATAATATAATAAGTAAATTTCTAATGTTCAATTCAAAATAAATATCAATCTCTAATAAGTTTCTTTTATAAGTGCATAAAAATGTAGGAATAATTAAATGGATGCTTACTTTCAGTCAAACTTTTTTGATCTCACAACATTTGTCCATATAAAAATATTTTTATGAGTTATTATATGCAAAAATATTAAAATAAACGTGTGCTAGTATAATTATAAAATAGAGTAATTAAATATATTAAAAATATAAAATTAATATCAATTACTATTTAAGTGGTCATTTATTAAGCTTTTGAAAATTTTTAGCTGTGTCAACTATATATATGTCCCATATAAAAGAATTTATTTCAAATAATTAAAAATGAATTCTCCATTATTATATTGCTAAAAAATTAAAATGATTAAATTAATAATGTAATACCCCGACCAGAAAGTGCTTGATTTCGACTGAGGTGCTACCTATCTTATACCATCACTCTTATCATAATAAAAAATACATTCCTCAAATATTTTCAAGTAATTAATCTCTACAACAATATTTATCGTGTATCGAGTTCTGAATCGAACAATCCTGAATGGTACTTAGCACTTCTATCACCCTCATTACCTCATGTTTTGCCTGGGTCAGTCTATCTTCGTTGCATGATTCTCTTTGGGGTAGAGAACGAAAGAAACAACAATACAATATAAGTTTAAATGATTTAGTGAGATAATTTAGTCATAGCAACAAAGTGACAATTTCACGAATAGTAGAGGTAAGTAGAAATATAAAATATTTTTAGAAATTGTGAGAGAAGGTTTTATTCAAAATTTAAGGATGATTTATCCCATCACCGTTCCATACCAATGATGAAACTTCACAAAATTCACTATCCCTCATTAGGGTTTCAAAATATAAACATTGATATGAGAAATTGAATAGAGAATACAGACAAGGAACAAAAGTCAATATTAAATAACACTAAAGGTAAAATCTATAATACCTTTACAAACCATGTTGTTGATAGTTCTCCTGCCTTGTCTTTCTACTTTCAAAAATACAAAAACCCTTATTCCTCCAGCCTGAGTGATCAGCTTGGATATACACATACAAGTGGCATGGTTAGCTACATGCTTTATCCCGCTCGTAGACAGTTACCTTTATCCGGTTAGGAGATAGGATAACCAGAATAGGGTATCAGCTAGAGACCAGACACTGTCGGTCCGTACCGCCAAATCGTCTTTCGATACTGATCATAGGACCCACCCTCAAGGGTATTAATAATTAGTTCAATATTAGTGAACAATAATCAGTGCTCAAAAGCATTTCACAGCACAAATCAAGTCGCCATGTTACCATAAAATTGACTCCGCATCAAACTAGTTTCTAAGAAGACATGGTGATAAAACATATATTTCAAAATCATTTTCAACTTTCTCCACATAATCGCCAATTTAAGAGAAAATGATGTCAATCGAAGATAACAAAAGCGCTCAATATGGAAGGACGATGTGGAGTACTATTTTTAACATAGAGATTGAAGAAAGTGAATGGACAGGGTATAGTAACAAGTATCTATATTCTTTCCCCAGTAAAGAATCTCATACTACTAAGTATAAATTCATCAGATAAATGCAGAGAAATTCCTACTCGTGGTCGCTCAAGTCATGATTTCCTAGTCAACCCGAAAACTGTCATAAGATAATTTGAGTTATCATTCTATCAATCATTTGATCTCAACTATAAATATAATGAACATTTTTATCAACTCAAAGGTATTTTGACATAGTCCTAATAATTCTTAGATGTTTAAATAGTTCATAATCGTGCTTCTCAATTGATTTAAAATTCAAAGTAAATAATCTAAACCCAACACCAATTACGATATATGAATTATAATTCTTAACACACTCAAATATTCACCTAAAGTTTCTCAATTACTCTAACTGTTCAGTCATAATTCTCAAATTCCATGTCACACAGAAATGCAAGACAATTACCTATCATATTCCTTAACTCGGCATGTCGGTAAACTGGTTGCTAAAGTTTTACGGAAGGTCTCAACAAAAATTTGATAATTTATTTTCATCTCAACATTCACATAACTGAGAACTTTGATTTGGACATAATCCCACACAATTTATAACATGTCTTGTTATTAGGTCTATGGATACAAATATAAATGTATCTTTCTCAACTTAGCTCAAT
The DNA here is from genome assembly GCA_014898725.1 of Jacaranda copaia. Classification (NCBI taxonomy): domain Eukaryota; kingdom Viridiplantae; phylum Streptophyta; class Magnoliopsida; order Lamiales; family Bignoniaceae; genus Jacaranda; species Jacaranda copaia. Next base: position 196,147 of record JACGDI010001223.1, read on the forward strand.
ACTCATAAAATTAAATCATTAGCTTGAGTCAAGCTATAATTTAATAATCTTGAATTCATAAAATTAATCCATAAATTAGGCTAAACTATAGTTTAGTGGCCTCACTTCATGTCATAACTAGACTTCTATTTGAAAATCCAGTTACATTTAATAAATTAATCGAATTAAAATTTGATTATTGAAGATTACCCAAATTGGGTTGAATCGAAATTCAGTAATTGGCCGAGAAAAGCCTAGACGAGTTTGAATTAAACTCTTAGCAAACTACCTAGAGACCACCGTTATGTGCCGCCATCAAAAACTGAACCAATACCACCACCAGAAGTGTCTTAGCACTAGGAACAAAATGCCCCAAACAATTTTTGATTTCAATGATGATAGGCCGGTCAATTGGCCATTCAAAGTTGCGGCCAACCCTAGCCTCCGCTATCGACCGCCACCGTCAATTCTCCCACTACTGCTCGTCGAACTCCAAAATTGAAGCCACTATCAGACAACCCACCTCCTCGCGACCAAAACCCACCAAACGCTGTCCCATTTCCACCATCGAAAGCGACGAAACCACCATCATCGCCAAGTTTCACTGTCAGGTTGCATTTTTCGGTGATTTTGCCAGTTGTTTTAGGTTGTTCTTGATATCGTTGTGTTCCCTGAGTTGAGAGAAAGCTAACAGTACCTTTAATTTTTGGTTTTGAGCAGAAATAGAGGAGAACCGATGTTGGGGAAGGTTAGGTTGGCTTTTGAAAATTTGAAGAAATCCTGTCCTTAATTATATATAATAATATTTTTTGATTTATTCAATTTGACCCCAACAATTTTGGCCGCCTTCAATCAGCCCCAAAAGTAATAACTGCTTTTCAATTTGAGCCCATATCTTTCATGTTCACCCCTGGAAGTTTTAATTTTTAATTTTGGCCCCCAAATTTCTTTTTTTGGGCAATTAGGTCCATTTTAATTAGTTTGAAGTCCTTCAACTTTTAAATTGCTCACATTGACCCCCTAAATTTTATAATTTTGTGCAATCGAGTCCTTCTTTTGTTTGCAATCCAAACTCTCGATTGTAAATATTTAATTTTAAGTTGTAATTAAATCAACCCAAAATTAATTGAGCTAAATTTATCGATTTCAAATTTTGTAATATTTTATAATTTTAAAATTTTGGGTGTTAGAAATAAAAATAAATTTGGAGTTTATAGTTATTGTATAAAGTAACAGTTTATATTTGAAAAAAATTCTTTAATGAAATTATTATATTCTATATATAGTTTTATCTAAAATTATTTTATATATCTAAAAAATAGTATTTAAAAAAATTAAATTTTAAATACTTTGATAAATTGAGGACTTATATATGTATTGAATTAGATTTATTTGGTGGGCTAGTTAAATTTAGGTAAATGTTATCCTATTTTCTGACTATAGGTCGGGGTTTCGTGAACTCATTTGAAATCTAATCCCTCCTTCATAAGATCCTGCCCCCAAATGGTATCAGAAGCTAATAGCTTCACCTGTCTCCAGACATCATATGCCTCTTCCAACCTAATCGACAAAGATTCCCTTTTTACAGAAGTTCTGTAGTTCAAGCAAAACAAGGAGAATTCTTATAGAACTCCTGTTGGAAGTCAACCAGAAGAATATAATAGATCTTCTGCCACCAACCAGTCACAAAAGCCAAAAGGATCTAATAGACATTCTTTTATGGATGTTACCTTCAATACTGCCTCTCTAGTTGATGAGGATTCTATCACAACTTTTGAGCAGAAGGAGTTTAAGGATTTAATAATGGTCCTTGACCATAAAGATCTTAAATGGTGGGATGATCCTTGGATAATAGTCTAGCGTTATCTTAATACGGCATCATATGCTGCAGGGTCTTATAAACCCTGGTCATATTTTGAAAATATTTTAATAATCACTGGATCTTGTGAGATTTCACATTTTTTTCCAAGCTCACGAGGTAAACCTATTTTTAATTTTAGTAAAATCATAATTAAAAAAATTATCTCTATTGAAGAATGGGGAATATCCTCATTAAAAGAAAAAGAAATTTTTATTAGAGATAATAAAATAACTTACAAATTTAATTTCTGGGATTATATCCAAGCTTTCCAGAATGTTTTCTTATATGAAAATCCCAGAAAAAATATACTTGGTTTATAAAAGTTTGTCTTGAAATTTTTAAAAATCATATCCCAAATTGGTTTTTGAATTGGTGGAAATCATATGGTCCAAGTCATCATATTTTCCCGGACCAATTCCGTTAGCTTTGATTAATGGGTTATTTATTCTCCTAAGCTTGTGGAGGCCGAAACTAAGAATCAAATGGTTCACAATAAAGCTGCTATGATTTTCTTCATGGAATTCTCCATTCCTTGGATTTGGAAGTGGGTCGCTAAAGTTGGAGTTACAAAGGATAATATCCTTTGTTTATATTGTTCCTTCTTTATCAACTGGTGGAATAAAATGCTCTAGGTGGATACAGAGAAAGGCCAAATGGAAGGACAAGAATCATTAGATAATATTCTTAAGGTTACTCAAATTTATAAAGAAAAAATTGAAAAGGATAAGAAGAAAGAAGCTTCATCAATTTTGGAAAACGTTTCTGAAAAAATTAAAATGTGTAAGGGAAAATTATTTATGGTGGACCTATTAAAAGAGGTTCTTAATATGGTTCAGGAAGAACTTAAAGATCAATTTGCTGAGGATGAAGAAGATAATGAATATTCTAGTTATACAGGTGATACCGTTTCCATGGCCACTTCCTCTGAGTCAAGAACTAGGGAAAACCAGTTTGATTGTCTGGCAGGAGAATCTCAAGACCAAGAGAATAATATTCCCTCTTCCCAGGATATTGATAAAATTCTGGCATCTCTCAGACAAGGAGCCGATAATTAGGTCTACAATAATGTAATATGACAAAAACAATAATACTGTTTACACCTTTTTACTGTTTGGATTCAAAATATTTGAAATCCGCACAGTATTTTGCTTTTTGTATTTGGATTTGAAATATTTAAAATTCGCATAGTATTTCTTCCTTTATATATAGATTAGGTTTTCATTTGTTAGGTAGGCAATTTATTTTCTTACATTTTTGCATAGACTTCTGTAATCATCCCTTCTTGTATATCTTTTGACTTATTTTAATATTCAGAAGCTGATTAAAGCTTATATACCTCTGGTGTTCCTTTAAAGGTTAGTCTTATTTTGTTTTCTTATAATTACTTTTCCTTTTATCTTACCCTAATGACAGGCTAAGGAGTTATGTGTTAAACAAACATGGGTTAAATATTTCCTATATTGCTATGGTCATTTTAGTATAGGACTATGCTGAAGGTTTTGGATCTCTTAAATGAGTTATCCGAATAGGTTCTGAGGCTTAACGACACTCCATTTATGTTTGATTCTAGATTACCCTTTGTTTGCCCTTGTTAGCCAGGTTGGCATTAGTGGGCTTTTGGGTATTGAATCAGATTTATTTGGTGGGCTAGTTAGATTTAGATAAATGTTATCCTATTTTCTGACTATAGGTTGGGGTTTTGTGAACTCATTTGAAATCTAATCCCTCATTCATAAGATCCTACCACCAAATGGTATCAGAGCCATTGTAGATAGGTTATATTTTACCTATTGTTTGTTTTACACATCCTCTAAAAATAAATTTTTTAAAAGGAAAATCTTCTATTAAAAATAGTTGTATGAAAGAAATAGATCTTCTAGTTAATTATGATCTTCTTAATAAATGGACTATACCTAGAGTAGATTCAAAATTAATTTACCAGTTAGGTACTTTTGAAAAAATTTATTTAAAACATATTATTTAAATAACTGAGGAGTCTATTCCTCTTGATAAAGATGATATTTCTTTACAATTATTGCATAGATCTATATTGATAGATATAGATCTGATTGTAGATTCCTACATATTAGTTTAATTCAAATTGCTTTTAAACCACTTACTCTTGATAACTTACCTAATAGTTTTGTTGCAATTTTACGGGATGCTCGAAATCTAAATTGGAAGCATTTAATCATGGGTATTATACAATCCAGTTTGGCTCATGGCCCAGTTTGTTTTGATGTTTATCCTAATTTACAGTTATCTTTGACTAATGTTAATATTTTACATGCTTTAACATTAAATCTTAAATTACACGGTTATAATCATATGCCTAATACTGAAATAATATGTATTTGTTATTATATTTATTATAAACCACTTTATATTCTAAATCCTATGTGTAAAATGATTAAGAAACATAATAATGAAACTATTTTAATAGAAACAAATTTTGTAAGTCTCATATCACTACTAGGAGACCTATTAAATGGGTTGTTCCTATTCAACCTATAATACAAACTGAGGTTAATAAAATAATCCGAACTCCAGATGGAGTTGTAACTATTCAATTGAAATCAAAACCTCAAAATATGTTAAAATTTTCTAGATCTACTATTAGATTTGATAGATCTTTTTTTTTTTTAGATCCGATTGATTATACAGTTGAAAGCCCTAATATGTCTAGAGCTTCTACATCTTAGATAAGAGAACCTATTCCTGAAATTAAGAAAGATAATAATTTAGAAACTAGGTTTGATAAATTAAAAATCTCTTCTTTTAATATTGTTCATGGTATTCCTTTAGAAGATAATAATGGTGATAGTTCAATTGAACCAACTGAATCTGAAATGGATTTTTTTTTTTTCGGAGAAATATTCGCATTTGATTTTGGTTTAAATGGTTAAAAACAAATATGACTTTAGCCTTGGTTCTTTTGATAAAAAAAACTTATACAAACTAAGTTTAATAAAGATAGATAGGAATTTTTTAGAAAATGGTTCTTTGAAAATTTCTCTAAAGAACAACAATCTTATTATCAAAAAGAATTTTATAAATTTGTTACTAAAAAGGATCAACTTGTTCCTTTTGTACCATGGTTTATGGTTACTTATATTGAACCTTATAATTCTGTTTTAGAAAGGATTTATATTTTTGAAAATGGTAAAAAAAACAAAAATCTACATTTCCACCTCAAGGCCATTTTAATATAGAAGGGAATAATAATTTTTATTTTTTTTCATTTCATAAAACGTTAGATAGTGATTATGCTGCTGTCAGTGTTCATAATATGAATGTTTTAATTAGACAACAAAATTATGCTAATTTATATTTAAATGTTCTTGGTGAAAGTTTATTCCAACTTGATCAAACGCTTACTAATATAATAAAAACATTAATAAACTTAACAAGTTTATGGGTGATTTAGAAGAAAAAAATTGATAAAACTTTTATCTCCTCTGCTTCACTAGATTTAATAGCTATGCCAAGTATTCAACCTCTTCCTGAAATTGATAATTTCAAACTTAGAGATATTTCTGAATTGGAAAAAATTATAACTAAAAAATTTGCGAAATTTAGGATTTCATCCCTTCATAATAATAGCTTAGATGAGAAATCCTATAAAAGAGAGGTTAATGACGAAGCTAATAAACTTCAAAAATATGTTGATAGACCTACTATGAGGACTTATTATTATCCTTGTCCTATACCCTAAGATGTTCTTCATGAAGAGTAGGATTTAATTCTTAATAATTCTTATTCCGGTAAAAATATTTATGAATGGAAGGATGGATTTACCAAACATCATATTTATAATTTGGTGCATTGTATGTTGATGTATAGTACAAATTGTAAAAACAATGGTAATTTTGATAATGAAGGTTTATATAATATTATTTCACAATTTTCTAAATTAAATGTAATTGATAACAACAATACTTTAGAATTTCTTAAATTAATTAAAGATCCAATATTAAGGTCTAAAATAATTGATCAAATTGAGAACACCCCTTCTTCTTCAAAACCTATTGAAGATTTTATTTATAATATTCCTAATAAAAAAGATAATGAACCTTATTCAATGGCTAAAATTTATAAAATGTTAGAAAATAGAAATAAAAATAATAATCCTACTACTGTTAATGATTTTAAAAAAGAAGTTGATAACTTAAAAAGGAAAGTTGTTGAAATAAAAAAAAAATATGTTTCTTGAAGTTAGGATGAGAAAATTAGAAATTTCTCAGGGTAAACAAATTATATCTAAAATTGACAATTTATTTGATAATTTTTCTGATAATTTACAAGGTGATGATTTTCTTTCTAAATTAGAAATGATTACTTCACAAAAATGGTTGGTTAAGATTAATCTTTTGATTGATAAAAAGTTTTCAAAAGAATTAATTGCTTTAATTGGAAGTGGGTCCCTGAAGTTGGAGTTACAGAGGATAATATCCCTTGTTTATATCGTTCCTTCTTTATTTTCAAGGTTAAGATAATTATCCCACCAACCCTTTAATTGGCCAGTAAAACCAACGACTATCATTTTAGCGAAAGTTTTATTAGAATTACCATTGAAGAATGGGGAATATCTTCATTAAAAAAAAGAATTTTTTATTAGAGATAATAGAACAACTTACAAATTTAATTTCTGAGATTATATCCAAACTTTTCAGAATGTTTTCTTATACAAAAATTCCAGGAAAAAATATGCTTTGTTTATCAAAGTTTGTCCTGAAGTTTTTAAAAATCATATCCCAAATTGATTTTTGAATTAGTGGAAATCATATGGTCCAAGTCATCATATTCTCCTGGACCAATTCCGTCAGGCCTTTGATCAATGGTTTATTTGTTCTCCTAAGCTTGTGGAGGCCGAAACCAAGAATCAAATGGTTCACAATAAAGCTGCTATGCTTTTCTTCATGGAATTCTCCATTCCTTGGATTTGGAAGTAGGTCCCTGAAGTTGGAGTTATAGAGGATAATATCCCTTGTTTATATCATTCTTTCTTTATCAAATGGTGGAACAAAATGCTCCAGGTGGATAAAGAGAAAGGCCAAATGGAAGGACAAGAATCATTAGATAATATTCTTAAGGTTACTCAAATTTATAAAGAAAAAATTGAGAAGGATAAGAAGAAAGACGCTTCATCAATTTTGGGAAAAGCTTTTGAAAAAATTAAAATGCGCAAGGGAAAATTATCTAAAGTGGACCTATTAAAAGTGGTTCTTAATATGATTTAGGAAGAACTTAAAGATAAATTTGCTGAGGATGAAGAAGATAATGAATATTCCAGTGATACAAGTGATACCGTTTCCATGGCCACTTCCTCTAAGTCAAGAACTGGGGAAAACAAATTTGATTAAGTATTTTAGAAAAAGGTTTTGTTATGAACTAAAAAAGTAAATCGTTACCATTAAAGGTTCCTATAAAACCTTTTTGATCAACCATTTTTAAAGGAAATATTTTCTTTAAGAAAGGCATACAAAGTATGATTTGGTTAGAAATATTTTTTACCAATAAAAGACTTGTAGGAATACAATTTTTTCCTTTATATATAAAAGCTTTTGATAAGTTATAACTTATATCAAGTTTTTCACCATTAGTCAAGTGAAGAATATGAGAAGTTTTTTCAAAATATCTAGTAGGTATTAAGTCTTTTTGAATACAATTAAAATCAGCACTACTATCAATTAATCAATTAATTCTTTTGAAAACTTATTATCAATCAAAAGATTAATCTTAACCAACCATTTTTGTGAAGTAACCATTTATAATTTAGAAAGAAAATCATCACCTTGTAAATTTTTAGAAAAATTATCAAATAATTAGCAATTTTAGGCATTGTTTACCTTGAGAAATTTCTAATTTTCTCATCCTATCTTCAAGAAACATATTATTTCTTTTTATTTCAACAACTTCCCCTTTTAAGTTATTTGGGGGTAGGATCTTATGAAGAAGGGATTAGATTTCAAATGAGTTCATGAAACCTTGACCTGTAGTAAAAAAATAGGATAACATTTACTTGAATTTAATTAGCCTACCAAATAAATCTGATTCAATACCCAAAAGCCCACAAACGCCAGCCAGACTAACAAGGGCAAACAAGGGGTAATCTAGAATCAAACACAACTGGAGTGCTGTTAAGCCTCAGAACTTGTTTGGATAACTCATTTAAGAGATCCAAAACCTTCAGCATAGTCCTATACTAAAATAATCATAGCAATATAAGAAATATTTAACCTATATTTGTTTAACACATAACTCCTTCGCCTGCCATTAGACTAAGATAAAAGGAAAAGTAATTATAAGAAAACAAAATAAAACTAACCTTTAAAGGAACACTAGAGGTATATAAGCTTTAATCAGCTTCTGAATATTAAAACAAGTCAAAAGATATAAAAGAGGGGATGATTACAGAAGTCTGTGCAAAAATGTAAGAAAATAAATTGCTTATCCCAAAATTGCCTACCTAACAAATGAAAACTTGATTTATATATAAATGAAGAAATACTATGCAAATTTTAAATATTTCAAATCCAAATAGTAAAAGCAGAATACTGTGTGGATTTCAAATATTTTGAATCCAAACAGTAAAAGGGAACAATAAAAAGGTGTAAATAGTATTACTGTTTTTGTCATATTACATTATTATAGACCTAATTATCAGCTCCTTGTCTAAGAGATGCTAGAATTTTGTCAATATGCTTGGAAGAGGGAATATTATCCTCTGGGTTTTGAGATTCTCCTACCAGGCAATCAAATTGGTTTTCCCGACTTAGAGGAAGTGGCCATGGAAACGGTATCACCTATATCACTAGAAGATTCATTATCTTCTTCATCCTCAGCAAATTGATCTTTAAGTTCTTTTTGAACCATATTAGGAACTTGTTTTAATAGGTCCGCCTTAGATAATTTTCCCCTACGTATTTTAATTTTTTCAGAAGCTTTTCTCAAATTTGATGAAGCTTCTTTCTTCTTATCCTTCTCAATTTTTTCTTTATAAATTTGAGTAACCTTAAGAATATTATCTAATGATTCTTGTCCTTCTATTTAGCCTTTCTCTTTATCCACCTGGAGCATTTTGTTCCACTATTTGATACAGAAGGAACGATATAAACAAGGGATATTATCCTCTATAACTCTAACTTCAGGGACCTACTTCCAAATCCAAGGAATGGAGAATTCCATGAAGAAAAGCATAGCAGCTTTATTGTGAACCATTTGATTCTCAGTTTCAGCCTCCACAAGCTGAGGAGAATAAATAACCTATTGATCAAAGGCCTAACAAAATTGGTTCGGGAGAATATGATGACTTGGACCATATGATTTTCACCAATTAAAAAACCAATTTGGGATATGATTTTTAAAAACTTCAGGACAAACTTTTATAAACCAAGTATGTTTTTTCCTGGGATTTTCATATAATATAACATTCTGAAAAGCTTGGATATAATCCCAAAAATTAAATTTCTAAGTTATTTTATTATCTCTAATAAAAAATTATTTTTCTTTTAATGAGGATATTCCCCATTCTTCAATAGAGATAATTTTTTTAATTATGATTTTACTAAAATTAAAAATAGATTTCTCTTGTGAGCTTGAAAAAAAAAATGTGAAATCTCACAAGATCTAGTGGTTATTAAAATATTTTCAAAATATGACTTGGGTTTATAAGACCCTGCAGCATATGATGCTGTATCGAGATAATGCTGGACTATTATCCAAGGATCGTCCCGCCATTTAAGATCTCTATGGTCATGGATCATTATTAAACTTAAACTCCTTTTGTTCAAAAGTTGTGAGAGAATCCTCATCAACTGGAGAGGCAATATTGGAGGTAGCATCCACAAAAGAAGGTCTATTAGATCCTTCTGGCTTTTGTGACTAGCTAGTGGCAGAAGATCTGTTAGAATCTTCTGGCTGACTTCCAACAATTCTATAAGAATTCTCCTTGTTTTGCTTGAACTACAAAAATTCTACAAAAAGGGGATCTTTGGAGATTGGGTTAGAAGAGGCATATGATGTCTAAGAGACAGGTGAAGCTATTAGCTTCTGTTTACCATGTTGTATTAGTGGTCTGGGTACTCTTGTGTTTCTTTCTCCTCTATTAGAGAAGGAATTGAAACTACCTCTTTCATTATGAGATATCATTCTTGTAAAAACTCACGGGTGAGAAAATCAGGAAGACTATTGTCAACTCCTATTTTATAAACAATTTTAAAATGAAAAGGGGCTAAATAAGCTTGCCACCTTGCAAACATTTGTTTTGAAACATTATGTTTAAAATCCTTATTAAACATAAATTGAGCTGCCTGACAATCAGTTTTAATTATAAAAAACTGGTTATATAAATCATTTCGAAATTTAAGAACACATTTGACAATAGCAAAAATTTCTTTAGCTATAGTGGCATAATTTTTTTGGCTATTATTCCATTTAACATAACAAAACCTAACAAGAATTTATTGTTTATTATTTGGGTTAATTTGTTTAAGAATTTCGCCATACCCTATATCAGAAGCGTCTGTTTCTATTATTTTATCTCTATTAGGATTAGAAAGCATTAGACAAGGTAATTGTTTAACCTTTTCTTTAATTTTTAAAATAGCTTGTGTATGACTGTCACTCAAATGATTAGGGCCTTTTTTAACATATCATATAAAATAGCAATATCTTTGGCAAGATTTTTATAATAAGGAGAAATATAATTCAAACTTAATAAAAACCTTTGTAATTGAGTTTTATCAGTAATTTTATTAAGAAATTTAGAAGCAAATTCAATACTTCTATTTATAGGAATTATTTTTTCTTTTTCAATATAATGACCAAGAAGCTTAATTTTGGTTTGGAATAAAATCATTTTAGATTTAGAAATAACAAGACCACTATTAATAATAGCTTGTTTAAATATATAAAGATGTTTAAAATGATTTTCAATTGTATTTGAAAAGAGTGAAATATCATCAATATAAACAATTATAAAGTTGCTATAAGAATTAAAAATATCATTCATAATTTTTTGAAATTTTGAAGGAGCATTCTTCAGACCAAAAGGTATAACATTCCATTCATATTGACCAAAATGAACATTAAAAGCAGTTTTGAACTTATCCTTTTCAGCAATCTGAATATGCCAATAACTAGATTTTAAATCAAATTTAGAAAATATATTAGCATTAAATAATCTATCAAGTAAGTGCTTTTTATTAGGAATGGTGTATCTTATCCATTTTAAGATTTTGTTAAGAGGTTTTGAATTAATAACCAATCTTGGGGCACCATGTTTTTGTTCATTATGTTTATTAACATAAAAAGCTGTGCATGACCAAGAAGACTTGGTTGGCCTAATTGTCCTTTCTGCAATACTCCAGACATTTAGAATTCATTTGGCAAGGTCTGGCTTTTATGGGAATATTCCCATCAAAGTTATCTTCATAAGGAAGATCAACAATATGCTTTTTCATATTCCAAAAACTATTGGGGTGTTCATTGCACACAGTTAAAGAAAATTAATTTTCAAGAAAAGAAATTTTTTCTTGTGACTTGGGATTTTTCAACTGATTCTCAATATTAAGACTAACAATTTCTTGTTTTAAGGAATTTATATGAGTAGTTTTTGCTTTAAGCAAATTCTCAATTTGATTAAATATTCTAGAAAAAGGTTTTGTTATGAACTGAAAATGTAAATCATTACCATTAAAGATTCCTATTAAACCTTTTTGATCAACTATTTTTAAAGAAAATATTTTCTTTAAGAAAGGCGTACCAAGTATGATTTGGTTAGAAATATTTTTTACCAAGAAAAAGCTTGTAGGAATTCAATTTTTTTCTTTACATATAAAAGATTTTGATAATTTATAACTTATATCAAGTTTTTCACCATTAGCAGAGCGAAGAATATGAGAAATTTTTTCAAAATACCTAGTAGGTATTAACTCTTCTTAAATACAATTAAAATCAGCACCACTATCAATTAAAGTAATAATTCTTTTTAAAACTTATTAATCAATCAAAAGATTAATCTTAACCAACCATTTTTGTGAAGTAACCATTTCTAATTTAGAAATAAAATTATCACTTTATAAATTATCAGGAAAATTATCAAATAAATTATCAATTTTAGGCATAATTTGTTTACCCTAAGAAATTTCTAATTTTCTCATCCTATTTTCTAGAAACATATTGTTTCTTTTTATTTCAACAACTTCCCTTTTTAAGTTATCAACTTCTTTTTTCAAATCATCAACAGTAGTAGGATTACTATTTTTATTTCTATTTTCTAGCATTTTATAAACTTCAGCCATCGAATAAGGTTCATTATCTTTATTATTAGGAATATTATAAATAAAATCTTCAATAGGTTTTGAAGAAGAAGGGGTGTTCTCAATTTGATCAATTATTTTATTGGATCTTTAAGTAGTTTAAGAAATTCTAAAGTATTGTTATTATAAATTACATTTAATTTAGAAAATTGTGAAATAATATTATATAAACCTTCATTATCAGATTTACTACTATTAGTTTCAGAATTAATGCAATATTTACCTTCCTTGCAAGGATCATATTCAGATTCTGAACCATCAAAACATTCATTTAAAGAATTAATATTAGAAGAAGAGGTATAACCTATATCTTCATCATCAGAAGACTCAAGCATCAGTTTATAAAGAGTTTCTTTAAGACTATCATCAATATCCAGATTATTAATCTTATTTTTCATTTTACATTTATCAGCATAATGACCAACTTTACTACATTTATAACATGCACCATATTTTTTAAATTTTTTATAAAGTTTTTTATTAGACTTTCTTTTTTCTCTCTCTTTCTCTCTTTCTTTTTTATGAGAATTTTTTCTAATTTTTCCCTTCCTATAAGGAATATCTTTATCATGTTGAATTTTATTGTTATTAAGTGGTTTAGGGTTTTCCATGCCAAATTGACTACAGAAATGATCTAATTGTTTTCCATGCCTTGGCCTTGCTTTTTATAGCAAATAGTGAAGGGGTTAATGGGGTTGAAAAT
>JACGDI010001224.1:0-10224 GCA_014898725.1 Jacaranda copaia
GAGATCTGGGGCAGAAATGACTATCTTACCCCGGCTATGAGAAAAGTCCAAATGTACCTGATGAGGGCATTTGGGTAAATTCGCATCATTATCAGATTATAAAGGAGGCCAACACCACCACGCTCAAGGTATTGCCACTTTACTACTTTACTACATACTCTTTATACACTATTCATCTCACCGGAAACCTAACTTTAGCGTTGGAGAGCCTTCGCCGGGGCAACTCCGACTAGTTCACGATTGTTCTTGTTGCAGATCTCAAGCCCAATATCAACTCAATCCACCGGACTTCCGGACCATCACGCTCTTTGCAGCATCAGACGGTAATATATATTAAGTTAATATAATATATAGATTTTATTTTAATATCTTTATTAATATTATATATAAAAATATTAATTTAATAAAAAATATTAAATTTCAAATTCAAATATTTAACGAATCAAATTGCTTAATTTTACATCCTATTCACTTATTTTGATTTTTGAATATTTATAATAGAATCTAATTCATCGAGCATTTTAATCGAATAAAAATTTTAAAATTTAAATTAAGCTAAGATTAAAATTCAATTCATTGAGAGTCTTAATTTGAGACAATATTTTGTACAAACAAAATTAAACTCTTTCCATGTCCAACTAGTTCATGCCAGAACAACAGAATAAATAGTCTAATCCAAAAGTAACGGACAGGAAAGCAATTCAAGATTTGGTCAAGACCAAACAGGAGGCCCGCCCAACAACAGGAATGTCACTTGAGCCCAACAGTTCAATGACGCGGAACAAAGAGTCGTTTCGTCGGGGAAAAAAGGAGAAAATTAGACGTTTTTTCAAACATTGATATTTTTGCTATTTGCCCCAAAATATTGGGAAAAAGATAGTCAATCCAGTCATTGCGATTGCAGAACGCAGCAGAGAGTGGAGAGAGATGGAGTGGTGTGTTACGATGCCAAAGATTGAATTACATGCCCATCTCAATGGCTCCATAAGAGACTCCACTCTACTGTACGCCCCCACTTCACTTCCACTGTTCTATTTTTCCATTTTCCATTTTCCATTGCACAAACTTAAAATTCTTAGATGGGTTTCAATTCTTGATGCTAGGCAAGAGGGAACTCTGAATTTTTTGGCATTAAATGTTTTGTTACTGCGGCGAGATTTTTATTATTATTGTAAGACAATATTATGCGCAGGGAACTTGCTAGAGAACTGGGTGAGAAGGGCGCTATAGTTTTCTCAGACGTGGAGCATGTTATACTGAAAAGTATGGAGTTTCTTGTTTTGTTTTTTTTCCCTTTTTCTTTGGTGTTTTTGTTTTTGGTTTTTGTGTTATAACCCCTGTAGTTTCTGAAGTTTGAAATTATTTGAAATGTTTTTGGTTATATTTTTAGCCTAACAGTCAGATAAAGTATTTTTGGGAATTTTTTTGATGTCATGTGATGTTCATTTTGTGCATTGTTACAATCGCTTGACCTCCACTAGTGGGCTCTAAGTGCACTGTTATGTGGGCTTTGGGCGAAATGAATTTTGAATTTTGAGGCCAGATGTTGACCTGGAAGTGACTTGAACATTGTGACTGCAGATGATCGTGCACTCAGTGAAGTGTTCAAGTTGTTTGACTTAATTCATATTCTTACCACTGACCATAAAACGGTTACTAGGATCACCAAAGAGGTACAATTGCAAACATTTTGGCTGGTTGTGTCCTGTATCCTCTATCTGGAAATCATATTTACTATTCATTTTTATGCACAATAGGTTATTGAAGATTTTGCTGCTGATAATGTTGTTTACTTGGAATTAAGAACTACTCCGAAGGTACATTGTTTATTGCTCCAATACTACTCATATTTAGGAAGCAACCATGTAATTTAGATCTATAGGCAAGAAAAGCTTGTGTTTATGAAAGTAATTATGCATAATATTGATATATGGGCAAGTCTTTGTTGCTGCCATCTTGATCTTGAACTGACATTCTTTGATTTGCGTGTATTGCTACATTTCTGAGATGCAGAGGAATGATTCTAAAGGGATGAGCAAGCACTCATACATGGAAGCGGTTCTAGAGGGCATAAGATCCGTCAATTTGGTTGTGGTGGATCTTTCTCGTAAACCGAAAGCAGATAACTCTGCTGATTCTCATTTTGTAGATGATTTATGTAATGGAACCGGAAGCAAGAAGATATACGTGAGACTACTTCTCAGTATTGATCGTCGTGAGACAGCTGAAGCTGCCATGGAAACTGTAAGTTAATGTAATCAGGGCAGCAAAGAAGCTTCAGGTTTCACAAATTGTTCAAATTCTAGATCTCTTAAGAGTTTGTTACCTCCTTTCTAAAAGGTGGAGCTTGCCCTGGAAATGCGAGATTTGGGAGTAGTGGGCATAGATCTATCTGGCAACCCTGTCGTTGGTGAATGGTACTCTAGACTACCGTTGTCCAACATGATGTACAGCATTGTTCCATTTTGCACAGAGATGATAAATTTCTGATTCTTCATTTTCCTAGGCCGACACTTTTACCAGCTTTGGAGTTTGCTAAAAAGCAAGGACTTCCAATTACTCTACACTGTGGCGAGGTGCATTTGATCTGTCCCATTTATAACTTCTTTTCATGGTGCTAACACTGCTATTATTCAGAGTACGTTATTTTGCAACTTAGTGCTTATAGGTGCCCAATCCAGATGAAATCCGTGCGATGCTAGATTTTCTTCCTAGGAGAATTGGGCATGCCTGTTGCTTTGAAGATGAAGAGTGGGAACTTCTAAAAAGGCTCAAGATTCCGGTTGAACTTTCATATCCATTGCTGCATTATTCTTATTATGCTTTTTCTTTTGGTCGTCTAAAATTCCCTGGTCAATAATACACGATGAAATGTGTATTACGAACATCCCATGCCATTTTGTGTTTTTTGGTCTTGTTTTCTCCCCTAACATAGAAAATACGATATCTGTCAACTAATCTTTCAATGAAATTGCTGTTTCATTATGTACGCTGTTTTTGCTTACTGATGTTTTCTGTTTATTTTCCTTCATTCTAACAGGTGGAGATTTGTTTGACATCCAACATTAGAACTGAAACAATTGCTTCTGCAGATGTTCATCATTTTGGTCAGATTTCATAACTCTTTCTGAATGCAATTTTAGTGGTTTATGTTTTAAATTGAGGGGAGCAATCCAGATGACCATTAGCCATTTTGGGCCATCTCTGTGATGATCTTGAATAAACTCTATAATTTCCACACTGACAAAAAGAAAAAACTTTTGCAGCTGATTTGTATAAATCAAACCATCCATTGATTTTGTGCACGGATGATGCTGGGGTCTTCTCCACCAGTCTATCTTCTGAGTATGCCCTTGCCTCGTCTACATTTGGTAGGCATAGTATTTTATGTGGATGTGAATTTACTTCTGAAAATTGATGTTTTATAATGATTTTAGTGTCATTGCTGTTTTTTTTCTTCGTTTTCTTTCTTATAAGGTCTTGGAAAGAGAGAAATGTTTCAGCTGGCGCAGAAGGCTACTGACTTCATTTTTGCATCTGATAGTGTGAAAAAAGAACTGAAGATGATATTTGCTGAAGCTCTCGTGAAACTCAACTTATAACCAGAGTTTCGTCTGAGGTTTCAAGTGAATTTGTGTATCACAACACTAATGGTAAAACCATTAGTGAAGGTGAATTCTGCATTTCTTCCTTGAATCCTTATTCTATGAAAGAAATTCAGCTAGGTTTTATCTTATTGTTACTCTGGAATATATCCAAATGCATTTCTGTATCACAATGAAGAGAAAATGAAGAAACGTGGTATAGGGGTGAACATTCTTTTTGGAGAAGGAGAATAAAAGAAAAAGAGGATTGAAAGAACGAATGACCCCAGTGTTTCTTTCTGAGGCCAACTTTTGGACTAAAAATATGAGATTCTTGGAATTAAATTGCAAAAATACTGGAAAATGTGGGGTTTTTATTGGTTTTGAGGCAGTTCCAGTTGGGAAGAGCCTTTAGTTCCCTCTCTTTTCTGCATTATTGCAGT
This sequence comes from Jacaranda copaia, assembly GCA_014898725.1. NCBI lineage: Eukaryota > Viridiplantae > Streptophyta > Magnoliopsida > Lamiales > Bignoniaceae > Jacaranda > Jacaranda copaia. The sequence goes on from JACGDI010001224.1 coordinate 4,028, forward strand.
GTTGTTGTGGACGCACTGTATTTAATTATTTATTTGTTTGAACACATGTACATCTATTGTTCACTAGAGTTTGAATTTCTAACATCATACTTTACCACTACATTTAATTTAAGAATTTTGACAAGAAAAGAAAACGGTAGGAAAAAAGAAAAATAAAATCTAAAAAATATGTAATCTCAGGTTTGTTTTGTTATTAAAAAAAAGCAGTGAAGGAAAGAATGGGAAGAAGATGGGTGATGAATGTGTTGGGGAAGAAGAGAGAGTTTAAATAGATTTTTCTCTCATTTTTCTTATTATTTTATGAGAAAATTTCATTTTTATGAACGTGTTGAGGATGAAGAGAGAATTCAAATGAGTTTTTTTTCTTATTTTCCACGGGAGAAGATGAGTTATAAATGTGTTGGACAAGTTGAAAGAGCTAAAATAAATTTTTTGGCTATTTTTTTCACTATTCTGTGATGATTCATTTTTCTCAAAATCTTTGTTTTTTTTAAGTATTTTCTTTACCAATTAAACAATTAAAAATATTTTTTTAGCATATTTTTTTCTTTTTTTCATTAAAATTCTTGCTATGTATAAAATTCATGACTAAATTAAAAATTTAATGACTGTACTATAGGCCACTCAGCGTTCTGGAAGCACTTGGTCAAACTCGATTGCTGAAAAACAATTGTAGGAAGCAATGGAAGAATTGGGACTTTTGTGTAGGAATGGATGTGAAGCAAATGAACGTCTATTCTTATTTCTTTGAATGCCAAAGTTCTATATCTATGATTTTGCAGACCTTGTGCTCTTTCACACCAAAAGAGGGCCAAATTGTTTTTCTAAAAATGTATTTTGGTCATCGCCGAAATTTTTAGCATTATAAATTTGCAATTGGAATGAAAATATTTTATTTTGGAGATTGAAAGTTATAAACTGAATCAAAAGAAAGGTCCTTTGATATTTAAATTAAAGATGTATTTGAAAAAAATTATCAAAAACTCGATCGAGAATTCTTGCTATTTTCATGATATCACATTTGATGTTTGAGTGAATTAAAATTTAAAAAATTAAGACATGGTAGCATAAATCGCAAATTGTTAAATAAACTATGGCCATTGCCATCATATTGAGAAATTTATGTGATTTTCGGCATTACATCACTTCCATATTATATCTACTATCATAATTAATTATACTCTAATCTTCACACCTAACTATCCAACCATCAATATTGGCAACTCATAATAATAATAACAATAACAATAATAATAATAATAATAACAATAACAATAACAATAACAATAATAATATTGGCATTAATATTATTATTATTATTATTATTATTATTATTATTATTCTATTTTTTTGTGATAGTCAGGTTTACTCATATTCACAAGCAAGTTTTCTCAGCTATGTATCATAAGAGGAAAGGAATAGTGTTCAAGATGCGGTAAATCTTTACGTTTTTTTCCTAAAAATTATTTTAGTGCAAGAGAAATAAATTTCTCATATCATACGGCGTCGTATGTTCGTCCACTTCACCGTCATTCACAGTAGTTGGCTTGGCTAGCAGCAACAGAGAGTCTAAAACCGCCAAATCCTACAAACACAAACGACGTAGGGTATATATGCAATGCCGATCATAGTTGTTTAAATTTCTTTTGTGTGTGTGTATTTTTAGACATTTATCCATACACAACCACAAGCCATTACTTGTTTTCTTACAAATCCGATAATATATATATATATAGTAATTATTGTGATATGTACAAATCTTGATTTGCACATACCGCAAATCTTTTTTGTTCGAATTTGTCGGATGCGGAATCACTCAATCCGCATTATTGAATCCAGTCTGGCCGGATCGCAGCAGTATTAATCCAAGAAGTTCATGAAAATAAAGGTTTGACGATTACCCAATTTGGCATCAATGTCGTGGGGACTGGGTTGGAAGCGCCCTTCGGAAGTCTTCCACCTGACGTTGAGTTATGGGTCGGACGCCGACACCCTGGATGACGTCTCCCCGACGTCATCCCGATCGTCATCCGCGGCCTCCCCGTTCTCGGGTTCGTCCCCCACATCTCAGGACGCCGCTAACAACAATCACAATCAAGAACATTTGGGGTTTAGGATTGACCTCGATTGGAACGCTGGCGATGACGAGGATCAGGTCGCATTGAAATTGCAATCGCAGGTAATGGTCGCCTTGCCCACGCCGCGAGACACCGTGGAAATTGAGTTGATGGAGAGGGCAGAAAATGGGGAGGGAGATTTGGGAAATTCAAAGGATGGAGGGGAGGGGACGGAGGTGGGGTTGGAGATGAGGGTCGTGAAGAGGAGGGAGCCGTTGAAGGGGGTTATAATGTGGAAAACCGGGGGTTCAGGGCAGCAGAATGATGGCGGAATGGGGGTTTTGGCAAAGCTGATGAGGTCAAATTTTGCCAATGGGGTTGCAGATGGGCCTGCCGGGGTATCTGGCTGTGCGGAGCACTGGCAGAATGTTGCCGTTGTCAGCCTCCGTGGTCTTGGATTAACCGTGAGCCCTTTGTTCAATAAAAAAGTTACAATGTTTATATGATTTGATTTTATGTGCCATCCATTTACTGCATCTCAATCCGGAGTTAAATTGAAGATTTGAACAAATTCGAAAATTTTGATGACTGTCTTCTGTATTACTTGTTCACGTTTTGTATTTCCTTCTTTCTCTGTGCTGTATCTCTAATTGTGCTTTGCTTTGACTGATTATCCGATAACTTTAATTTTGGAACTGCTCTTGGTAATTAGTTATACTCTTTACAAGATCCTAGATTCTTTGTTCGTGAGGATTGAGTCTTATGTATATCTGTGATTGCCAGTCTGAGATGGGCACGTTTATATGTTTTTGATGATTGCTTAACATAAGAATGCTTGAGCTGACTATCAGTGAGTGTCAGGTTCTGATTATTTTATGAAGTATGTAGAGTATCTCGCAGGAGCAACTTGACAATGTAATTTCCAATTTTTACATGTGTTCTATTGTACTCAGGCATTGCCAGTCGAGATAACCCGTCTTCCTCTTCTTGAGAAACTATACCTTGATAATAACAAGCTATCAGTTTTGCCACCTGAGCTTGGTGAGCTGAAAAACTTAAAAGTTCTTGCAGTAGACTATAACATGCTCGTTTCTGTGCCTGGTAAGATTTGAATGTTCTTCTCATGGTTCTAATTTCCTTTACTTGAGTGGATAAATGCTGGTGAGAAACAAGTTAGCTCAGTCACAAACAACATAGTAACCAAGCTTTTCGTGCTAATATATCTTTCATAATCTTTGTTGGGAATTACAAGCAGTTGAATTAAGACAATGTGCTGGTCTTGTTGAATTGTCCCTGGAGCACAACAAGCTGGTCCGACCTATTCTTGATTTCAGGTCATTGAATTGTTCACCTGTAGATTTGCTCTCTCAATCTATCAATTTTCTGTGGTGATGTCTCACTTATTATTCCGAATCTTAATACTTGTATTCAGCTTATTGACAGGGCCATGGCAGAGTTACGCGTATTGAGACTTTTCGGCAATCCCCTTGAATTTCTTCCTGACATTTTGCCCTTAAATGAACTTCGCCATTTGTCCCTTGCAAATATTCGGATTGTGGCTGATGAAAATTTAATATCAGTTAATGTACAGATTGAGGTCTGTGGTGATGAACTCTTCTAATGGTTATTATGCAGATCAAGTATAAAAGCTGTTAAGTTGAACTTTACCTTCTTTTATGGTGGTTGATTCAGATGGAGAATAGTTCATATTTTGGTGCATCTCGCCATAAACTGAGTGCCTTCTTCTCTCTCATATTCCGATTTTCTTCTTGCCATCACCCTTTGTTGGCATCTGCTCTAGCAAAGATAATGCAAGATGAGGGAAACCGTGTAGTTGTGGGAAAGGATGAGAATGCAGTGCGTCAGCTCATAAGTATGATAAGCAGTGAAAATCAGCATGTGGTATGCTTCAGTTTATCAATTAATTTGCTTGTTTATTTCTGACCTTTTCACTTACTATTGATGTTTTTTGTCAGGTTGAACAAGCTTGCTCTGCACTCTCAGCTCTTGCTTCAGATGTTTCAGTGGCAATGCAACTAATAAAATCTGACATTATGCAACCTATTGAAAGAGTGTTGAAATCCACAGGGTCAAAAGAAGTTATTTCTGTTTTGCGAGTTGTGGTCAAGTTGGCATTTACCTCTGACATTGTAGCCCAAAAAATGTTGACCAAAGATATATTGAAATCATTGAAATTATTATGTGCCCACAAGAATCCAGAGGCAAGCTCCATTGCATGTTTTCTTTTATGTGCTTATTGCCACAATATGTTTTCTGAATGTTTGTGCTCAGAATGAAGGTTTATCTCCCCTAGGTACAAAGATTAGCTTTATTTGCTATTGGAAATTTCGCTTTCTGTTTGGAAAACCGTCGTGTCCTGGTTACTTCGGAAAGTCTGCGGGAACTTCTTCTGCGGCTGACATCTGCATCTGAATCACTTGTCTGTAAAGCTGCGGCTCGTGCTCTAGCAATCTTGGGTAGATTATTGCAGGAATCTTTCTTATGATCCTCTAGAGATTGTGAATACTCTCTTATATTGCTTATAAATCTCATTTCAGGGGAGAATGAGATTCTGCGCCGTGCTATTAAAGGAAGACAGGTCCCTAAGCGAGGACTACGCATACTTTCAATGGATGGTGGCGGCATGAAAGGATTGGCAACTGTGAAGATTCTAAAAGAAATCGAGAAAGGTACTGGAAAGCAGATCCATGAGCTCTTTGACCTTATTTGTGGAACATCAACTGGTGGTATGCTTGCTGTTGCTCTTGGAATAAAGTTGATGTCCTTGGAGAAGTGTGAAGAAATATACAAAGAACTTGGTAAGTTTTCTGCTTCAGTGAAGAGCCTCCTATCTCATGGTTTTCAGCCATATCTTGTTGCTTATTTTCCTTACTTTTTTCCCATTAATTGCTTTTGTTTATTTTCCTAGGGAAACTTGTGTTTGCCGAACCTGTTCCAAAGGAAAATGAAGCAGCAACATGGAGAGAAAAGTTGGATCAACTCTACAAGAGCTCATCACAGAGTTTTCGTGTTGTTGTTCATGGATCTAAGGTATGTTGTATTTCTCTTATCTTCTTTTCCTTTCATTTGCTGTTCTTGTTTTTTTCATCTTTTGCTTGTAGTTATTTTCTCTATTAAAAGTATGAAAATGTGCTAGAGTTTGAAGAATATTAGAGAACATAGATCACGCGAATCAATGTTTGATATGTCAGGAGGCAGCCACCGTTTCTCCACTTTTGATCTTCATTCATTAATCTCTAGCACCTGTTGTTCTTCTTTATTTTGCCAAGTTTCTCATAAGAAACCATCAGATACTTCCTTGAATTTGTCATGTGTCATGAAATTGCAGATTAACTTGCATTTTCTTCCAGCACAGTGCAGATCAGTTTGAGAGACTGCTGAAAGAGATGTGTGCTGATGATGATGGAGATCTCCTAATAGAATCAGCGGTTAAAAAGATCCCCAAAGTTTTTGTTGTATCTACTCTGGTTAGCGTTGCCCCAGCTCAGCCGTTTGTATTTCGAAACTACCAGGTTTATTGTAATCGTTTTTCATCTGTCTTCGATATTCCCATCATTGTCATTTCACAGTTTTCTTTTGGTTGCCTTATTCTTAGTAAAGGTGTTGTTCTTGTGGAGTGCAGTACCCAGCTGGAACTCCAGAGATTTCTTCTGCAGTTTCTGAGAACTTGACAATTGGCGGGCAAGGGGCAGCAACTGCTGGAGCTCAGGTTGGATATAGACGCAATGCTTTTATTGGGAGTTGTAAGCATCACATATGGCAAGCTATAAGAGCATCATCTGCGGCACCGTATTATTTAGATGATTTCTCTGATGGTACTTGTTTTCTGCTCACTGCTTGATGTCTTTCATGCTTTTTTATCCATGTTAATGATGTTTCTCTCAGGAACTTTTCCAAGTCTCCTTTTCTGAAAGTTATCCATTACAGGTGTATATCGCTGGCAAGACGGGGCTATTGTAGCAAATAATCCTACAATTTTTGCCATACGAGAAGCGCAACTTTTATGGCCTGATTCTAAAGTTGATTGCTTAGTTTCTATTGGTTGTGGGTCTGTTCCAACAAAGGTATGAAAGGATTCTCATCATTTTGCTATGGAAAGTGATAACTTCTCTCTCTCTG
>JACGDI010001224.1:10258-90238 GCA_014898725.1 Jacaranda copaia
CCCCCCCCCCCCCAACTATGATCTTGTCTTGCTGTTTTCTATGTGACAGTTCTCTGACCTTTCCTTGATATAACTAACAGGGGGTGCTAATCTAATCTATACTGTGTATAGACTTTTTGTGTTGAGTCTTGTAAGAATATGTGAATGTTAAAGTCAACCTAATCTTAAATAGTAGCGTCCAAAATCAGAATAAGAGCAAAGTTGAAGAAATAAATCAAATCTGGACCATGAGACTAAAAAACTCAGAATCCACCTATCCTTTTATCCGCATATGCCTACCTACCATCTGGCTGCCTCTTCCCACTCACCATTGCCATCACTTTAATCACTTTCTAAACCTTGAAAAAAAAAAGGTGGATTTTTGCTGATTTCAGATTATCCTATGTCATGGAATTTTTCTCCTTTTCATTTTCCTTTGAACCGTTTAGAACAACAATGATTTGGCTCACGTGAATATAAGAGTATGGCATTGGCCTGTTTGCATTGTTCATTAGTCATGCCTTACCCTAGCAATATAACCTCATGATTTGACTTGTGCCAAAACATTTTCTGGAAATGTTTTCATTCCCCAGAAATAAACAAACGTTCCAAAAGCATTTTGGGGTTTTATTCGCTCAAAATATTTTGAAAAAACCTAATGGTGACTATACATGTATCATGCATGGCTATATATGTATATACATATATATTCCAATTATGACATTTTATATATCTTTATTATATTTCAGTCATTGCATCAATAAAAAATATATATTCAAATCTTTTAATTATGACCTTAATATTTGTATATTTTTTGCAATTTTACATTAATAACTATATATAATATTATAAAATTTGATGTGATATGATTAGAAAATATCCTCCAAATATGAAACCAAAAGTATTTTCACAAGGAATACATTAGATCAACCTTTCTTTAAACAAAATCAGATTCATTTTCGTTCTCCTCACATTCCTCATTTGCAACCTAATATTTTACACCTAAGCACCCCAAAAGTGACTCCAAAAATAGCTTGAGAGATTTCCACATAAGCAGCCTTCCCTAAAGATGTTGTGAAAATCAACAAGAACAATTGAGTAAGAATTACCGCTTAAGTTCATAAGTTGCAAATCTGTGTGGCTTTCATGCAGATGGCCGCAGGTTGAAAATAAACATACACAATGGAGCCTACAGTTAATATTCCTCTGGTTTTTTCAGCCTCCTTCTTACATTGCCACCATGAACACTATCTTGAATTATTACCCAATAGTTGTACTATATTTGGTATATGCCTTGCCACCCACTTCGCCCACTGACCTCTCTGTCAGTGCAGAGGGATGAGCTGAAAATCAAGTCTAACTGACAAAGCCATTGATTGTGCAGCTGACTTGAACAACCGTCCTTGCTGAACTAGGCCCATTTTATACCCCTAATTCTAGTAGCACAATATCCACATACTTCACACATTTGACACAAACCTGTAATAAAGTATATACCAGCAGTTTTTTCTCATGAAATCATGCACAATGTCATGGGTATATATATTGCAAAAGTAGTGGCTAAATTGATGTACTCAATCATTTAAAAGTGAACTGAGCAAAAGGATTAGCTAGACATGAGAACCAAGGCATAGAACTTAAAACATATATTTGCCTTTATAGACAAAACAACAAATATTGCTTGCTTCAAAGCTAATAACCATGGGGGAAGACTTAGACTTGTGAAATTAAGAGGGCTTCTTTCCTTGTATTCGATAATGGTAGCTTAGACATTTATCTGGCTTTCGTAATTTGGACTGTTAGAATGTGTGGCTGTGGACCTTGTTGCCGTTTATATGATTAAGAGAAACTTATTGAGCATTGTGAAATGTAAATTGCCAAACTTTGTGTTGTGTTACCGTGTGCAATGAACAGTTATCTTTAATAAGATTGAAGTTTATGCTGACTATTAGGAGATTGAATGGGAGATTGGCATGTAAGCACACTAACTATGGGTTTCACCTTCAAGAATTTCCAATGAAAATCCTATGAAATGCTTGAAGTTTATGTTAGATCAGTTTCGTGAACTCACTATGCTGAGTTATGACATGCACGTCGCTTGTGAAGGTCAATCACTTTTGTAATTTTGAATTCTTTCCTTTTTTTTTTCCCCTTTTTCGGTGGTTAGTATTTTTATTTTGGTGATGCATTTATCTTATGGTTCATTGCAAGTGCCTTTTCTACAGTTGGTATATTAACTTCTCTCTGTTTCTTTGCTCTGTTAGGTTCGCAAGGGTGGCTGGCGTTATTTGGACACTGGACAAGTGTTGATTGAAAGTGCATGTTCTGTTGACCGTGTGGAGGAAGCTTTGAGTACATTACTTCCTATGCTTCCAGATGTGCACTATTTTCGATTCAATCCAGGTGAAGTTTTTAAGATTTTTATAGATCTTGCCCAGTGATTGATGTAAGATTTAACGATAAAAAGGTGATCTTATATTTCATAGAAGAATCAAAAGATTTAGTCTAGATATTATACAAATATTGGATATAAAATAACTTTTTGTTAGAGTGGAGATATTTGTCATTATATTCCTAGAAAAGATAGCATTAGCTTTTTGGAATATGTCAGTATATCTCTTTGTCAAAAGATAGTATTATTTTTTGGAATAAATCAGTCAGTCTCTTTGTCAACTACTGGCATAAAATATTTACAGAGAACATGCAATTGTTTTCTAGGCGCATGTTCTATGCTCTAAATCTCTAAGGGAAGCTCTTTAGTTTCTTATTCATATCAGCAGATACATGTCTCAGAGATTTTTTTTTTAAGCACAAAATTGCTCTAGCATACTTTACATTTTTAAGGCATTTGATTGCCTGTACAGTTGATGAACGTTGTGATATGGAGCTGGATGAAACGGATCCTACAATCTGGTTAAAGTTGGAGGGTGCTACGGATGAGTACATTCGGAATAATTCTATTGCATTCAAGACTCTAGCCGAAAGATTGATTGAGAGTACGCATGATGAAAGATTTTCAGATAGTTTGAAGTCTCAGCAGCTTCTGAGAACAAAAGGTATTAAAATCTCCTCAACTTCCAATACTTCTTTGGTTGCTTCCTTTAACTTATGTTGTCATTATTGGAGATACAATATAATGTTTTTGTATGTGACAGTGGTGAATGAGAATGGCGCCTTTTTGGGCTGGAGACGTGGGGTACTTCTTGTAGAGGCTTCCAATAGTCCAGATGCTGGAAGAGTTTTTCACCATGCACGTGCACTTGAAACATTTTGTGCTAGTAATGGAATAAGATTATCACTTGCTAATGGGGCATCAAGGACAATGAAGGCAGCTTCAGGATCCACATTTCCAACACCATTTACATCACCTTTGTTTACTGGAAGCTTCCCGTCAAGTCCCCTAATTTACAGCCCTGACATTGGACCGCAGCGGGCTGGCAGAATTGATTTAGTCCCACCTTTAAGTTTGGATGGATTCCATTCTGCAAAATCAACTGCTTCACCCCCAGAGTCTCCTCCCAAGCGCAGGCAGCTCTCCCTTCCTGTCCTTTCCTTGCATGAGAAAATACAAAATTCACCCCAGGTTGGAGTGGTTCATTTGGCACTGCAAAATGACACGAGAGGCTCCATTTTAAGGTTTATTTTACTCCATTGCTACTTTGTTTTAAGATATTGACTTGTTGCTTGCATTCTAAATTCCTTGTTTTTTCTTATAGTTGGCAGAATGATGTATTTGTGGTGGCAGAACCTGGAGAATTAGCAGAAAAGTTTCTGCAGAATGTTAAATACAGCTTGTTATCAATGATGAAGGGCAGGAGGAGGAAGTATGCATCAGCCATTACCAACATATCAACAGTTGCGGATCTTGTGTCATGCAGGCCCTACTTTCAAATTGGTGGTGTTGTCCACAGATATATAGGACGCCAAACGCAGGTATCCTCCCACCATTTCTCTATATTGTGAATTCATTAGATTTGTGCAATTATGGTGGAAAGTGTTGATACCTTAGGTGTGATATTCTGAAGGTCATGGAAGATGATCAAGAAATTGCTGCTTACATGTTCCGTAGAACAGTTCCTTCCATGCACCTGACTCCAGAAGACGTCCGTTGTATGGTATGTACTCGGATCTTGTCTTTTCTTTTTTTAATGCTGCCAGCATAAAATAGCTTGATGATGAGTAATGTGAAATTGAATTTGAGTTGTTAAATCTAGTCTGCCATATTGCTAATCCGTAATATTCGGAAGATGGCAAGACGAAAGATATTCTTTACTTGATTATGCACTTCTTCACTTTGTTCATCAATAAAATTTGAGTGAGTTCTAGTACACCAAGACATTTTCATGTATAATGAACTTAAAGTTAGAAATATAGCGTCCATTATTCGGTATTTTCTGTAGGTAATTGTCATCCTAGCTTCAAAATGAACTTATTTTCTTATTTACTTCAACTGTTTGAAAATAATCTGTTTGAGTTGACTTGTTCTCTTATTTTGCTTCAACATGTCCTCTGATGGAAGTCAGAGAGTTTTGGCTCTGCTGGTTTCACTGGACTTGACCTATTAATGACGCCGATTTCTAAATCCGACAGGTTGGATCTTGGAGGGACAGGATCATAATCTTCACAGGAATCTATGGACCCATGCGAGCTCTGACCAAAGCATTTCTAGATTCCGGTGCTAAAGCTCTTGTATGTCCTTCTTCTGAGCCTGAAGAGTTGCAGTTAACATCCTTCTATGGAGCAGGTGAGTTTAGCAGTTATGAGAATGGGAAGTTTGAGATTGGCGTGGAGGAAGGAGAAGATGAAGACACTGAACCCTCCAGTCCAGCAAGTGATTGGGAAGATAGCGACCCTGACAAAAATGGGGAGCAGTTGCTGAGCTTCTGGGATGATGATGAGAAAGAATTGTCTCAATTTGTGAGCAAGTTATATGATTCATTGTTTCACGGTGGTGTGAGAGTGGATGTTGCCTTAAAAAATGCTCTTGCTGATTATCGGAGCTTGAGATATTCATGCCACCTCCCAACCGTTCTGTAGTTTCTGCTGTCTGAATGAGATCTTTTCATGGGAGGTGCACCAGTGGATGCTGGTCTGTGACATGCTGTTGGGCTGTTTGCCTGTCCGAGGTATCCTCGACATTTTTCTGTAATATTACTTTATCTTGTAAAGAATAGTTATGGATAAATTAAAGAAGAAAGCAAGTACAGGGGAAAAAATAAAAAAGAAAAAAAGGAGAGAAATTAAAAGAACAAAGGAGAAAGAAAAGGAAGAATTAACAGTTTTGAGGCTGACTATTGTTTTATTCTCAATATACTAGTAAAATTTCTTTATAGAGAACTGATTATTACGTGAACTGTTTTGTTCATGCTTGTGTTTATATTTGGGCCAGATGCTTGTTAACTCTTCCAATGTGAGGAACTAATCCATCACGCCTTAGATCACTAATCAGACGTACGTTTAAAGCAACCATCAAGAACTGTCTGACTCACCAATGGGATTATTAAATCATTCCCACTAGAAATAAAATGATTTCCATCACTATCCTCAAATGGTCCCCACCATCAATTGCGGTCTTGAAAACTCATCATATGTGTAATACAAGCAAGTTTTCTATATATTAGAGAAACCTGCCTCAATCCCCTTGATCCCACTTTGATGCACATAATAAGAAGTGAAAAAGTATCTATTCTTTGGACCACTCACCAAAAAAAGCAACGAAACTTGATTGGTCATCAAATAATCTTCACCACCCATCAACCAAACAAGAAAAAGGAGTTTAAAGCCTTTAATAAACTACTTTTAAGGCTGGTAATGCATCCATGCATTAATTCTTGGCCAGTGATGCCTTAGCCTAAGGTAAACAGGAGTGATTGGTGGTGATAATCACACTTTAGAAAACATAATAATTTGCTCCTTCCGATAATCATAATGCCAAATGGCAAAAAGAAAACCATTTGATTTGCAGGCAGAATTGATGATGAATCACATCTCCATCAGACAGTTGGAATCATGCGAAATCTCACGCTGCCCACTGTAAAGTTTAAAACAAAAGCATGCCGATAAGCTCATTATAAGCCAACAAAAGATCGCATTTTAAAACATCGCACAAAAACAGAGTTAAAACCCACCAGGCCATTGCCCCTTAAGAGTTTATAAATGCACCAACATATGCTGTATAAAGATAACCGTCCATCCAGTAAACTGCATGATCGGATGGCTGGAAGGGTCCCGTTAGAAGTTGGCACGCGTGGAACCATAGGATCACTTCTCAAGAGGGAGATTGAGTACTTCAGGAAACTTGAAGTGGAGCGTGTTGAGAATAGCATGAATTCTGAGAGAAGCACCGAAGAAACGGCTCCAGGAGGACGAAACTCCTGGCGTAGTTTCAGGTTTTCAATAGTTTCTTGGAGAAGAAAGAAGAGAAGGAATAATGGGATCGGACCAGGTATTTGCTCTATGGTGGAAGTTGCAGACAGCAAGGGGCTGAATGAAATTCCTGGATTCAGTTATCTAAATCTTAGAGCTGATTCGAAGAGATTTGATGTCTAAAAGTATGCTGTTAGAATAAAGAATAATGTACTTCTTGTAAGTTATTCCTATACAAGTGAAAATCTCCATTCTGAATTCAGCCTTGCCTAGCAATGTTCTCGAATTATCAGGTAGGTCAGATTCTTTGATGAACTTTTTCATTGGGAAATCTGATGTCCCCTTCTTACAGGAATTTTAACATTAAAGTTCTGGTAAGCTTCAGACAAATCCTAAAAGCCCAACCGTCTGAATTATCAGCCAAAGAACGCAATGAAAATTATCTTGCACTGTGATCAAGTTCTTGGTAGCTTGGGGAGTTGGAAGTGTTGAAGATCAAATATCATTCTATTTCAGGTCTGATCCACAGTTGAGCGTGAGAAAACAGTGCACTGCAGATTAAAAATCTGTAGATTCAATTATTAATGGCTCTCCATGGAAATCTGTTAATCCTGTTATGTTTGTCTTTTTACATCTGGCTGCCTCTTGCAGACATCTGAATTTTCTTCTATGGAAAGTTGCTTTGCCTGCAAACTTGATCTTCACATCAAAATTTCTAGGCTTAGTGAGGCCAGGAATACGCCAATTCACATGTTAATTCATAATATTCTACCAAAAATGTCAGTTCTTATAACCCTCAGAGGTTAGTGTTTCTTTGTCTGGTGCCAATTGTTGTCCTCTGAGTTTGTTAATATTGAAGCATACTTCCCAATCCCACGTTCAAGAAAATGCTGTATGGAAATGAAGTTAACTGACCCAAGCAATTAGAGTTGATTATCCTCTTCACGTGGTTTTTCTATTATCAATGGCTCTTCTTCCTGAAATGATCTCCAGAAACGCCCGAGAAACTGTACACATCGGATTTGGTTGTCAACTGGCCAGTGTCTGCGTACTCTGGCGCACAGTAGCCGTACGTCCCCATCACCCCTGCGGGCATACGGTTCTGTCAACTGGTTTAGCAGGTCCAAAATCAGAGAGCCTAGGATTGAATGTCTCATCCAATAATAAATATGTTGCATGTCTTAATTCATAAATTCATGTGCTTTTTTAATATATAAAACAATCACTTTTATGGTATAGGAATTTTATCGTGGTTAGTCCTTTTGTTGGTCGAGGTAAGGATTCTTCTTTCCAACGGTAATTGTTGCATATATACCCCCAGCCCGAGCTAAGGAAGTCATGAAGGTTGTGATCATCTCAAATAGTCTGGCCAAGCTTAACTCGAAAATAGTAGTCAAAGATGAGAGCGGGAGTCAATCGAGCTGATCTCAGAGGAAGCAGTCGAGATGAGGGTTTGAGTCAATCGAGCTGATCTCAGATGAAGCAGCCGAGATGAGGGTGTAAATCAACCGAGCTGATCTTAGATGAAGCAGCCGAGATGATTGTTCTATGATGCCCGAGCTGATTTTCCAGTCGCATCTTCAGCCTAACACGCCTGAAAAACAAGGAATGTGGGCCACACGTGGCACCATGTCGATCAACTTTGCTGAATGTGGGTAGTTAAAATTTTAATGGGCTAGTACAACCTTAGTTAATGGAGTGTTTAGCCATATAAAAGGCCTTGTACGAAATTATCAAGAAAAATAAGATTATCTTCTTCGACTTTTCAATTGGTGCTTGGTAAAATTATTCTTTTTGGCATCAATTTGGTGCCGTCTATGCGAAATAGATTAGGAGTTTGAGACGTGAGAATAGGCAATTCAGAAGAGAATGGAGAGACAGGTGTGAGGATGATGTCACAAGGTGAACCAACGCTTGTAACCACCGCCGTCATGCCATCAGCCATGGCGGTACATTTGGCAGTCACTGAAGAAAGAATTGCCCCGGTATCTTCGATGGTGGGGCAAATGACTACGGAACAATTGACCAACTTCTTATGGTCAACATGTGGTGTTATTACTGCCACCCAATCTGCTGGAACTATGCATGCACCTCCTCTACCGATGCCGCCAGGCCCCATAGTCATCCCTTTTCTATCATGAATGGCACCTAATATGCCGCCGCCTCTCACCCTAATGCCCCTTTCGGGATTAGTTAGCCCTATACCACCAGCAAAGGCAACGGTCACTTCGGTAGCGCACATGCCTGTGGGTGTTGCCCATGTGCAGAGCCCTCGAACTGCCTTGGTGTTAGAAGCAGTTGCGCTAGGCAAGATTATAGTTGGGCTACCTTTCCTCGGTAATCCAGGGCTGGTCATGGGAGGACAGAAGGTTACAGCTACACCAGTCAGAGTAACACTAGAAGAACCTAAAAAGGAAGGTGCCCGGCACATGCCTAAAGAGGTTCACATGAAGAGCCCAATCCACTTAGCAAATGCGGAAGCAGCAGTGGAAAGTCAAATCTCGATCGGATATGACAAGAATAGGAGAGACAGGTCTCAATCAGAGTGGATAGCGAAAATTAAAGGAATGAGGAGGGAGATGGTAGAGATAAGGAGAAGGATCGAAGGGTGGACGGGAGAAGAAGATGAAGCCTCACCATTCGATGAGACCATATTGCGTGATCCATTCCCAAAGAACCACAAGTCTTTCAATATTCCTAGGTACACGGGCATTGCCGACCCTACTGATCACTTATGTGAATTTAAGAACTTGGCCATGCTATACCAATTCTCGAATGGAGTGAAGTGCAAGACTTTCCTTACCACCTTATGAGGGGCCACTCAGAGATGGTTTAGGCAATTACCATCCCGGTCTATTTATACATTCGATGAATTCGCACGAAGATTCCTACACCAATTCACTAGCAACAAACAGTATAGGAAAAGTGCGTAGAGCTTACTTTCCTTCCAACAAAGGAAGGTAGAAAGCTTGAGAATTTTTGTAAGGCGGTTCACTACGGTGGCCTTGGAGGTTCATTCAACTACTCCAGAATTATTAAGTGGTGCTTTCGCTCAAGGGCTGCGACTTGGTCTTTTCTTCCGATCCTTGAGCAAAAGGCCAACGAAAAGCTATATAAACTCTTAAGGTGGGCAGAGAAGTACATCCACGAGGAGGAAGATTTTGAGGCGAAGGAAAGGGAGTTGAAGGAGAAAAGAAGGGACAGGAGAGAAGATCCTGCCAATAAAAAATAAAGAAAAGAAGAGAGACCCAGAGTTGCGCTTGTGCGGCAGGTGAAAGTTCCATCGGTGCTAGGACCAAAATTTGATCACTACACCCCCTTGCAGATGCCCAAGGAACAAGTAATGCAGGCTATTGAGCATCTTAACTTGTTTCGATGGCCACGCTCCTATAGAGACCCACTGAGATGGCCCAAGTCTGACAGATTCTGTTATTTTCATAACGAGCACAGACATGAGATGAAATAATGTGACCACCTATGAAATAAGTTGGAGCAATTGGTGCGGGATGGACAGCTAAATGAATTTGTACTCAGAACATGAGCCAAAGGCAGGGACAAGCGACCCGCAAAAAGTCAAGAAGGACAGCCAAAAATTTGACAACCCAATGAGGAGAATGATGTTAAATATGGGGTTGTCAGAGGAGTGATTTATATAATTTTGAGAGGTCCGGCTAAGGGAGACACTCATCGAGCTAGGAGAACAAGAGCTAGGGCTGCGGCACACAAAAATATGGAGGTGGCATCTATTTCTACTGTTAACAGCATCCCAGTTATCTAGTTCGAACTAGAGGACCTAAAAACACTGCATCTATCCCTTCAGGATGCTTTGGTTATTACAGCGATGATAGCCAACTATGAAGTAGCCCGCATTTTTGTCGACAGAGGCAGCTTGGCAGATATCCTTTTTTATGATGCCTTCCAACAAATAGATCTAGAAAACACCATGCTTGAACCAGTGGAGACGTCACTCTTTGGATTTTCAGGAGAAGCAGCTCGGCCCACAGGACAAATTTCTTTGCCAATCTCTTTGGGGGCAGGAATGTACCGAAAGACATGCATGGTAAATTTCTTAGTCGTTGATGCCCCCTCAGCATATAATATGATTTTTGGCAGGCCTATGATGCAGCTTTTCTAGGCAGTAGCTTCCTCGTACCATATGAAGTTGAAGTACGTAGTGAGGCGACTGGTAGGGGAAGTAGTAGGAGATCAATATACTTCTAGGAAGTGCTACGTGGATACAGTAAGAAGGGGATATCATAAGGGTAATAAGAAAGGATGCAAGCAAAAGAAAAATGGCGTGGGCGTACCCCTTGGTGCAGAAAAGCAGCAAAAAATTGAACCTGAAGGAGAGCTCCTATCGATAGAGTTGGTCCCAGGAAATCTTAGCAAGATCACACGGATAGGCTCCCAACTGGAGACTAATTTACAAATAGGGTTCATTGTTGTGCTAAAGGATTATGTGGATGTTTTCACTTTTTCTGTCTTAGACCTCACATGTATAAACCCGAAGGTGGCCGAGCACAGGCTTAATGTGGACCCAAACGTCAGGCCAGTCAACCAAAAAGGAGGCACTTTGATCCTGAGAAAGATCGTATAATCCAGCAGGAGGTGGAGAGGCTCTTAGATGCAGGGTATATTGTGGAAATATAGTTCCCTGAGTGGATCTCCAACGTGGTATTAATGCCAAAGCATGCGCATAAATGGAAAGTGTGTATAGACTTCAAAGATTTGAACAAGACCTGTCTGAAAGACTTCTACCCTCTACCTAGGATCGATCTGATAGTGGACTCTACTTCTAGATGCAAACTTCTTAGCATGATGGATGCCTTGTAGGGATACCATCAAATTCCACTCAGCTCTGAGGATCACAAGCAGGTATATTTTATCACATCCTAGGGAACCTACTTTTATCTAGTCATGCCTTTTAAGTTGAAGAATGCAGGAGCTACGTATTAGAGGTTGGTGGATCGAATGTTCAAGCATCAGGTCAGTCGAAATATGGAAATGTATGTTGACAATATACTGGTAAAAAGTGTGAGCCGAGTTGAACACATCGGGGATTTGAAGGAGACTTTTGAAACCCTACGCAAGTATGGGATGAAATTAAACGCAGAGAAGTGTGCGTTTGGAGTGAAGGGAGGCAAGTTTTTGGGCTACCTGGTAACATAGAGGAAAATTAAGGAAAACCTAAAAAAAATCTAAGCTAGCCTTAAGTAGATTCATATCTAGATCAACTAAAAGAAGTTTACCTTTTTTTTGGAATAATGCGAAAGGCAAAGCAATTCGAGTGGAGGGAGGCAGTACAATGTGTGTTTGAGGAACTGAAGGCCTACCTAGTAGAGCTCCCTTTGTTGACGAAGCCCACCGCAGGAGAAACTCTCTATTTGTATTTAGCAGCATCTGAGCAGGCAGTAAGCTCGATACTCGTGAAAGAGGATGGAGTAGTGCAGAAGCTGGTGTACTATATCAGCAAGATCTTGCATGCTGCTAAGCTGAGATACCCAAAAATTGAGAAGATGGCACTAGCTCTGGTGGTCACAACAAGAAGATTATGGCCTTACTTTTTATCTCATCCTATTGTTGTGCGAACTAACCACCCATTGAAATAAACTCTTGCAAAGGCTGATGTGGCTGAAAGGCTAGTTAAATGGTCAGTAGAGCTAGGAGAATACAATATTGGCTATGCCCCTAAGAATACCATAAAGGCGCAGGCCCCGACAGATTTCGTAGCAGACGCGCCTACAAAGGGGAATGAAGGTTTGTGGATGGTGTATGTAGATGGGTCATCAGAACATGGAGGAAATGGAGCTAGAATTGTTGTTATTGACTTGAAAGGTGAAGAGATGGAGTTCACTGTGAGGTTTCATTTCAAGGCCTCCAACAATGAAGCAGAATATGAGGCCATGATATGTGGGATTAAAATAGCCATGCAAAGTGGTGCTAGACGCGTTCAGGTGTTCACTGATTCACAGTTAGTAGCGAAGTAAATCGGAGGACAGTGCGAGGTAAAAAAAGCCAGAATAAATAAGTATCTGCAGCTGGTAGATGAGCTATGACAAATTTTGGTCAAGCTTTAAATAACCTAAGTACCTCGGGAGGAGAATAGCAAGGCAAACTGTTTGGCCAAGATAGCCAGCTCCCTCAGGAAGTGCAACACTTGACGAATCACAATCCATGAGCTAGAAAGAGAAAATCTTAAAGGTGAAGTCCTCATAATGGAAGAAGGGGAGGATTAAAGGACCTCCATCATATGATACCTTCATGGAGACAACCTGACAGCCAATCATAAGTTGCGTGTACGGGCAATGCTATTTACCATGATAAATGGACTGCTGTACAAGAGAGATTTTGCTCAGCCATTGTTACGTTGTCTGTCCCCTCAGGAAGAGGAATACATCCTGCAAGAAATTCATGAAGGATGCTGTAGAAATCACTTAAGTGGGACTGTACTGGCCTCTAAGACTATTCGAGCTGGGTACTTCTGGCCTTCTATCCAAGCCGATGGAGGAGAATTGGTGAAGAAATGCGACAAGTGTCAAAGGCATGCCCAGATCAGCCATATACCCACTGAGCCCATGCATGGAATGAGTGCCCCCTGCCTCTTTGCAAAGTGGGGAATGGATATTATAGGGCCTTTCCCCACGACAGTTGGGCAAAGGAAGTTTTTATTGGTTGCAGTGAATTATTTCAGTAAGTAGGTAAAAGCATAACCCCTGGCTAAGATAACAGAGAATGAGGTGCTCAAATTCTTGTGGAAGAGCATAGTATGCAGGTACGGCATCCCCAAGGAGTTGGTCTTGGATAATCATAGGCAATTCTAGGGGGCCAAGGTGCAAGCCTGGTGTAAGGAAACAAAAATTGACCAACACTTTAGTGCCATAGCCTACCCACATACCAATGGGCAAACTGAGTTCATTAATCATGATCTTTTGAGGAGTCTGAAGAAAAGGTTAAGCCATGCAAGTGATGGTTGGGTAGATGAGCTTCCCAGAGTATTATAAGCCTATAGGACTACGCTGAAAGTGTCAATCGGGAAAACGCCTTTCAAAATGGTCTACGGTGCGGATGCGTTGATTCCAGTCAAGGTGGGGTTGGAATCACATCAGGTTCTAGCATACGATCCCAAAGAGAATGAGGAGCTACTCAAGGATTCTCTAGATATGATCGAAGAGAAAAGGGAAAATGCTTACCTCAGGTCAGCTAAGTACAAGCAAAGGATCCAAACTGCCTTCAACATTGCAGTTTCCAAGTGGGAGATTGGGTCTTGAGAAGAGTGGATGCACTGAAAAATATTGGAAAATTGGAATCCAACTGGGAAGGGCCCTACAGAGTGATCACTGTGCTGAAAGGGGGAGCTTATAAGCTGAAAACGATAGAGGAAAAGAAATTAGCTCGTCCTTAGAACATTCAAAACTTGTTGCATTTTTACATGTAATTTTTTTTAGAATCTATTTTGCTATTTTTAGTTTACGATGGTCGACTTGCTATTTTTAATTTCCTCATAAATTAGACAATTTCCATTTCTTGTAAGCATAAGTAAAGCAGAATCAACCTATCTCTTGTTAAATCTTAAAGATGTCATGTTTGCTTTCCAAACTCATTGATCCAAACTAAAATGGCATATGCCATAAATAAAATCAGCTCAGTTGATCCAAACTAAAGATGGCGAATGCCAAAAATAAAATCAGCTCAGTTGATCCAAACTGAAGATGACAAATGCCAAAATAAAATCAGCTCAAGCTAATCCAAACTGAAGATGGCGAATGCCAGAATAAAATCAGCTTAGGCTTATCTAAACTGAAGATGGTGAATGCCAAAATAAAATTAGCTCAAGGTGATCTAAACTATGGCGGATGCTAGAAATAAAATCAGCTTGACTGATCTAAACTAAAGTTAGCGAATGCCAGAATAAAATCAGCTCGGCTAATCTAAACTAAAGTTAGCAAATGCTCAATGAAAATTAGTTTATCTGATCTAAGCTAAAGTTTGACTCAGCAAAGTTGGACGAATGATTATAAAAATCCCTCTTCCATTAAGTAATATGGTTACATTACTAAAAAAAAAAGCCTCAACAGGTGGGCAAGGGTGTTACAAATACTCAATTGCTTAGTCTAACCTGTTCGAGGGGAAACACAGTAGCCGAGGTAATGGCCTAGTTCGAGGGCCCAACTCTAAAGAACGCCTCAGCACCTCCAAAGGCCTCAATCTCTAACCCCAGCTCGATAGCAGATTGGGTTTCAACATGACTGCCTTTGACTTCATCCGCAGGGTCGTCATCATTTTCTGAGTTCGATGGGAGCATTTCCAACCTAAACATCTGATCTACATTCTCATCCAGTTGTCCCATGTGTAGCACTCCTTTGGCCTCCAGCTGATCTACACAGATATTGATGCCATGATGATAGTATCTAAGAGCTTTTTTAACAAGTATTTGCTTGAAATCATGACTTTTCAGATACTCGCTGAAGCGTGATCTCCAACTGGCTTTCAAGAAGTTCTTCCCCTTTTCTGTATATTGGAATAACTCGAAGAAGGTATCCCATCCCTCTCGGCGGCCCTTCTCCCAAACTCTTTCCAATGCTTTCTCCTGCTGAGACATGAGCTCAGATATCTTAAGCTCGGACTTGGCTAAGTTGCCAGCCACCTTGTCATGTTTTATCTGCAGCGAGGAAAGCTACTGCCTTAAGTTCACGAACTAACTCATCTTGGCATGAAGCTTATCTAGCTAGACTTTCAACCACTGGTTATTTATCTCTAGCTGTTGATGTTTCCTTTCCCATCGAACGAGAATGCTCCCCGTATGGATACTCGTCTAAAAAAAAGGTTAGTATAAATTAGGAAGAGTGACAAAAGTAAAAGTTTAGCTTTTGGGAGTACCTTGGAAAGATAGGAGGTGAACTGATTGCGGAGGGTGTCGAAGGGCATGCTGTCAGCTAGTTGTCGATCTAAAATAATCAAGATTCCCCGCAAGAAGTCCCTGCCAAGGGTGTTTGTGGAGTCCATCAAGACCGAGCTGCCAGCCTTGAGGTAGGTATTAGGATAGCTGCGACATAGAGTTAAAGAGCTTGGCTCCTCCGAAATATCCTCCTCAGCTGAAGTTGGATCGGCCGACTCGGCAAGTGCAGGTTTTTTAGGCCCCTGAGCTGCGTGAAGAGGGGTCTGATGTTTCCGCAGGGATAGCTCGACTGGGGTCTTGCGGAAAGAGCTAGCTTCACTGGATTGTTTAGGAAGGTGGTTGTTCTTTTATTTGCTGGGCTGGCCAGCCGCCGCGGCCAACAAAAACATTTTTGTAGAAATCCTCTCTAAAAAAATAAAAAGGGGGAGTCAGATACAAAATCGTACAAGCAGCGTTCTTCTCAAGGTAAAAGAGTTAGTACCAAAAGGTTCGGCGAGCTCCTCAACTTTAGGACTTAGGGCAAAGTGATATAGGAAGCCCGGTGTTCCCAAGTATGTCAACTATAGCTGACACCTATTTAGCCTTTCTAGTAAAAATTGCCGACCTGAAGGGAATGTCCTACTCTTGGCCAAGCTCTCTGAAGGCATATGTTTTATCCATCTCTCGGGGAAACCCCACAACTCGAGCGACGCTATGTACACGCAATATTCTTTTCAATATTTCACCGAGGTGGGGATTTAGATAAGAAGCACACATCTTCCCGGGATGTCAGGTAAAATAGCCTAAAACCTAAAGATTTAGGATAAAAAAAAAGAATGGAAGAGGCTAGTTGTAGGCTCTACCTATAGATGCCTACATTGGATGAGGAAGCTGGTCATTAACCTAAAGGAGTTTGGGGTAAATTGATTAAGTGGAATGCCCAAGCCTCTAGACACTAACTTAAATAGCTCGGGCAGAGGAAAACGTAGCCCACCGCATAGCTGCTCTAGATAGAAGCACAGAGACCCTAAGGGAAGGTGATGTGGCCAATCTGAGGATTTAGGCACTACTATAGGGTACTCCTCTAGGATACCCATGATCTCTCTCAGCTTACGGCTCTTATGCCTAGTTATCCTAGAAAAGTACGTCTCATAGTAAGGCAACCACGCCTGAATCGTTCCCTGCTCGGTCTCCCTCATTACCTCCAGTGGGATACTAAGAACTGAGTCATCCGAATCACTTACCCAACCAACTCAATCGACATTCTGGGTTTTCTAAGAACTCTTAATGAAATAAAACTGAAAAATGCGAAGCGAGAAATCAGAAAGAACTAGAAAATGCAAAACAAGGAATTAGAAAGAACCTAAACTCATTTTCTAGAAGGCACAGGACGTGGACGGAGTTTCCTTCAAGTCGTGACGGCGACTGCTACCCAAACAGCAGAGTAATGGCCAAAAATCATGGAGGAATCAAAGAAAAGAAGAGAGCAAGGAGGATTTTGCAAAAGTGGGAAAAGGAGAATAGTCTAACCGGCGCACGACTTTTATAGAGAGAAAGAAGGGCTTTTGGACTTCTAAGTTGAAACTCAACCGTACACGTAGCTCTGGGGATATACAAGATCGAACAGCCCCATTTAATGCTGCAGATAAAACAAGCGAACATAAGGAAGGACAAAGCAATGATGTTTATTTCTTGAAAAGGGGCAAAATCGTTACAAGATATGTTTGAGCTCGTCCCGAGTGTCAATCGGCTCTGACAAACAATCCTATTAGGAATACAGATCGTTTCCCTCGCACTTCGTCATCTATTAGCTTGGACTATCAAAGTTCAAACCCCGTTTTTGAACTTTATTGTTTGGGGGGTGAGGTGATGCGTATATACCCCCAACCCGAGCTAAAAAAGTCATGAAGGCTGTGATCACCTCAAATGGTCTAGCCAAGCTTAACTCAGAAATAGCAGTCAAAGATGAGAGTGGGAGTCAATCGAGCTGATCTCAGAGGAGGCAGCCGAGATGAGGGTTTGAGTTAACCAAGCTGATCTTAGATGAAGTAGCCGAGATGAGAATTTAAGTCAACCAAGCTGATCTCAGATGAAGTAGCCGAGATGATTGTTCTATGATACCCGAGCTGATTTTCGAGTCACATCTTCAGCCTAACACGCTCAAAAAACAAGGAACATGGGCCACACGCGGCACCATGTCGATCAACTCTGCTAAATGTGGGCAGTTAGAATTTTAATAGGCTGGTACAACCTTAGTTAGTAGGGTGTTTAGCCATATAAAATGCCTTATACGAAATTATCAAGAAAAATAAGATTATCTTCTTTGACTTTTCAATTAGTGCTTGGTAAAATTATTCCTTTTGGCATCAGTAACTATGATTAAAACCGAATACTCCACAAATGATGGGGGATTTCTATAGCCATGCCCACAAAATTGTTATGCTGATCACTCGTCTGTTTTTGTAAAACAGCAGCCAAAAAATAAAAAAATACAAAAGAAAATGAACAAGATCAAGTATAATCAAAATTATTATGATGTACAGTACATCATAATAATGCAAACCTAGATTCTTGCATCAATATAAATTCATCACGAATTCTTTAATACAAATTCTATTCCAAAAAACACGTTAGAGGAACCAAAATTTGGAAACTCTCTCATACTTACATTATTTTGTTTGTTCAATAAAGTATAAAATTTACTGGAAATAATGACAACAAAAATAACTATATTGAAAGAATAATGAAGCACAGCTCCGATGACTCGATTTTGTATTTAAAATTTATGCATGCATTTATAATTGTTATAAAGTTATCATTGAACAGATACAACTATTGAAAATTTTATGATTCAATATAACGCATTTAAAAAAATATTGAATACATAGTCTGTCGATCAAATTGTATGATATAATCATGTAGATATTATAGACATATCCCTTCCTGCTATTAGTTATTCTAATCTAAGCCAATTACTGGGCTGTTAGCTCGTGCCAAATTCATTTTAATTTATTTCATGCTCGAAATATATTCACACACCATTAGAACCACCTTTCCTCGAACAAACAAAAGGGTGAGGAAGAAGAATGAGCAGCACTTTCGGAAGAATCAGTAATCTGTAATCCAGCCAATTTCCAACAGTAGGTGCTGCGATGGACGCACGACTTCAGACGCCTGAGTTCGGAGAATTAGAGAATGTTAAGCACAGACCGACACGTGTCACATTTTCCTCCCCCTGACCTCCCTCCAAAACCCTAAACCCGGATTCCGTCCTTTTCAACGATGCAAACAAACAATGCGTAGACATCATCGTTAATGGCCATCTTCAGGTCACTCAAAACACTAATTTCTCAATCTCTCAGAAATCACTACAATTCCGCTCCGTCCAGAGCTTTCTTCTCCCTCTCTGTCTCCTCTTCTTCACCAATTCCAACTCCATTTCTGTTATCCAATAACAGTTATACTCGCCGGCACTTTCTCTTCCGATCGAGGTTTCTCTCTCCGGTGGGGGGCCCACTATTCCTCTCCAGTCCTCCCTGGAAGCTCTCCCAGTCCGCCACCCCTCTCCTCCTCCAATCCGACGCAGTCCTCAACTTCCTTAAACTCCGTGCCCTGAACTTACTTCACCCACGGGCCTTTCCGTACAATCTTGGATCTGATGCTCCGAGGCTGTTGAATGAGAGTGGTGGGGACGAATTCAGAAATGGGGCTGAAGTCAATGCTAGTGTTGGGGACAGTGGCAGTGACAGTTACTTGAATCTTCCTAATTTTATTTCATTCACTCGGTTGCTTTCTGGTCCGTTGCTTGGATGGTGAGTATTTTAATTTCTCGATTAATTTATCTGTTCTATATGTATATAGAATTTGCAAAGAATGGAAAGTAATGTGGTGTGTTGATTCGTTAGAAGACTTATTTTATGAACTATTTCAGAGTAGGTATACTGTCCTCTGTTTGGAAATAGAATGGGAAGTAATTTGGTGTGTTGATTGGCTTGAACACTTATTTATGAACTACTATGGAGTAGCCGATTAGGTATGCTGTGGATTTTTCTTTGGTTGCTTCAGATATGTGTGATGTTGGAGAGGTAGGAAGTTTGGAGATCTAGAACCACAGTGATTTTGCTACTCATGAGATAAAAGTTAAAGAACTAGGCTAAATTTTTCCTTGACTATGCCATGGCCCATGGAAGTGCTAATTTCGGGATGGATCCTTGATCAGGCTAGCTAAGTAGCCAGCCAATTCTACTAGGTTGTATTTGGATTGATGGATTTGAAGTTAAGGATTTCAAATCTATAGTAAGGAATCAGTTTGTTTGGATAGTTTCTTTCATGCAATTAATTTCAAATCCTTGAGCTCCCATTTTGAGATGATGGCTTGCAAATCTATCGAATAATGAGGCATTTGAAATCCTTCCTCTAAATCCTTCCCTGTGAATAAAATTTTATACTTGTTTCTGTCAGCACTTCTTTGCCAGAGCATGTTGATTTTATTCAGTAGTAAAGCGGATATCAATGTTGAAAATTCTAGGAAGGGGAAGAGAGATCTGAATGCACTTTAACTGGACTTTGTTTCTGGAAGGCTTACTTCATGAAGCTTGTGCTGTCATCTATCATAATGTTGTTCTGGTTTCGAATGAAGGATAACCATTGTTATGATGATCTATTAGTACAGGTTACCATAAAACATGTGACGTGCCATAGGGAATTTTTTAAAAGAAGGAATATGCTGGTTGGGGGGCACTTTAATTTTACCTAAAGTTAATTTTGAACTTGAAAGGGAATATTTCTTTTCTTTTCCTTGACATAGTTGCAGAGAATTGGATCTTGGGTTTGTTGAAGTTAAAGGTCTGACTTTGAACAACGCTCACGTAATTCCTTCTGGCAGTTCATTATGACCTGTGCTCATGCGTTGGATGCGTGCCTGAAATCTAGTATTAGTTATAGATTAAGAATGTATCATTGTGACGCAGTTACCTGGTTTCAACTAAGCTCCTCCATGTGTGGCAGAGGACCTTGAGTTCATGTAGTTTCTTGGTGGCTTTGAAATTTGTCTAAAAGCTGAAGAAGTTAGATCTCTGTGTTTAGCAATTAGTAAAGCATGCTACCAACCACTTCCTTTTTATCCTTAAAATGTTCATTGTCTGTGTGGGTAACATCGCATAAGCTCATGTGCTGAACGAATTTTTCAATGTAGGAACTTTTAACTATTGATGCTGCTATGCTATCCATGTCTTTGTTCAATCTCTGGCAGCATGTATAGTATATTTAAGTAGTTTCTGTTGACGACAATTACTGCAATATTTTACCTTCCTGGATAGTTTTTTCTTCTTCATTTCTTCCCCTTTCTTATTAAACCTTAACATTGATTGCACACAACTATCAACATTTGGGCTACTTCCCTTGTATGATGTAAGTAGATATTTGGCTGTTGGCAGGCGTTTGTTTGTTATTTGGGATGGACTTTTGAATGTAAGATTTGATTCTTATTTAGTTTACTTTCAAGGTGACGCTTGAAAAATGGATTTCTTCTTTTTTCCTTTTTGGCGATTATAGCGTCAGAATAGTCATGCCGGTATTGATTGCAACTCTCTTTTACAGGATGATTATAGATGATATGTATTCCTCTGCATTTATTGGACTTGCTATATCAGGAGCTACTGATTGGGTATGGATGTTCTCCAAAATATATAACCCCCCCCCCCCCCCGGGATGGGGGAGGGGCACATTATCAATTGCTTTAATGAGGACAATATTTGTCACATAATGTCTCTATTTAATTTTCAGTTAGATGGTTACATGGCTAGAAAAATGAGAATCAATTCTGTGGTCGGTTCCTACCTTGATCCTCTTGCAGACAAGGTAAGTTTCAAATTTAAGTCTGCTTAGTGAAATAATCAAAAGAAGAAGGATCCCCGCGAATATCATATTGCTTTTCTCATATATATAGTAAGAATTTAACTTGATCAATTTATTTACTCACTGGTTATCATTTATAACAACTCATATAGGTTCTAATTGGATGTGTTGCTCTCACAATGGTGGATAAGGGTCTTCTAAATCGTAAGTAAATCTTGTGTTCTTTCCTTTTTTCCCCCTCTGTTCCCTTATCTCTCAGCATTGCATTCCTCCCCACCCACCCCTTTTTCATCGATATATAATCAAGGCACTGTTCTTAAATGTGAATGCTTACAAGTTATCTTCGCCTGTGCATACGAGCAAGAGACAGTGGTGCCTGCAGGCATGTGTGTAGAATATACTACAGCTGTGAACTGCTCCAAATTCAGCTAAATTCATATTTTGTGCTAGTCAACTCCTGATTCAACATTTTCCTTCAATGGGACCTAGGCTCTTGATTTAGTGTCTTTATGAGATGAAGCAGATTTCTTTGTGATAAAAGGGAACAGGAAGAAGGAAGATAGTGTTTACTAGTCAATTGATTATATTTCGTTGTGATAAAGCTAATTACGGTTCTTCTCTTCTAGACGAAGACTTCGATTTGTATTCATTGCTTGGAAACAACTAGCTTTCAAAACTTTCTTGTTTTATGTGAAGCTGGACTGGTTGCACTTGTTGTACTGCGTGATGTTGCTCTTGTTGGTGGTGCAGTTTATAAGAGAGCTAGCAGTTTGGATTGGGAGGTGAGAGAAACCAACATTGAGTAATTTATCCAGTTGACTGTAATTAAAATCTCACATTACTTACATTTGTCAATTTTATTTCTTAATAGTGGAACAGTTGGCGAGACTTCTTCGACCTCAATGGGGCCCATGCCCAAAAGGTTGAGCCTCTCTTGATAAGCAAGGTACCTATACACTACAAAATTTTGCCTTTTGTGCATCTAGAACGAAATAAAGGGTGAAAGGACTGATCTTACTTAGACTGTAGGCTGGAATCTACCCCAACTCTTTGATATAGTGATCTTTGACCCACATGCATGCTGTAGCAATATTTTAGTCTGGAGTAACTGCTAGAGTTTGCTGAGATCAAACAGTTTTGTTTCTAGGCTCGTCATTGATGTCATCAATAAAATAGCTAAATTGTGCAATAAGCGTCACATTGAGGTTTTAAGCTAAGTCTTGCTATGTAATATAGGTGAATACGGTTTTCCAGCTGGTCCTAGTAGCAGCAGCTCTACTTCAACCAGGATTTGGAAATGAAGAAACTCAGCTATATATCAACTATTTGAGGTAAGATGCCTGCCTTTCACATTGGCTACGTGTAGACCTACTCACCTACCTCTATAGGTATGAGATTTGATGAGCCCATTATTTTGTTTTGGTACAGTTGGTTGGTGGCTTCTACCACGGTAGCTTCAACTGCAGCATATGGGGTACAACACTGGAGAAATAGAGCTGCATTCGTGAAGAAGTCAAGTTCAGAACTTTAATAAAACCAAACCCTAGCTGGGCGAGTGAGGATGTTCTTTCTGCATGACATGTATATTTTTTTGTTCTTTCTAAACTCCCAAAAAATGAGTAAAATGTCTTTAAACAATAATTATGACTATAGTGTCGGAAGGACACTTTTGTATTCACATCCTCAGAGTTCTATCCAAACTCTTGATAACACCCACTTGTTGAAAATTTCAGCAATGATTATGAAGGCAATGGCTTTCGTTTGGTGATTAGTTTGTCCTCAGCAATTCCGTCCCCCAAAAAAGGTATCAATGAGAAATGGCCCTCAATTTGGCATTCTTATTACAAACATGGTACAAGAAAACAAAACTGAATAGAGCTTAGCACTCAGGTAATCCTTCTTCAATTTCAGTCCACCTATCAGCATTCCTCGAGAATTTCTGCTTCACCTGTCCAATAATTTCCCTCGCCTCATCAACCTTACCAATGCTCACCAGCCCATCTACCAGAAACTTCATCGTTGTAATATTTGGGACCCAACCCTTTGACATGCATTCTTTACATACGCCCAAGGCAGCCTCAAAATCTCGTCCTAGGCACAAATAGTAAATCAGCGTGAAATAACACTCGGCTCCTGGCTTCAAATCTCTGTCAACCATCTCTTTGAACAAATTCTGGGCTATATCCAATTTTCCTTCTCGACAAAACCCGTAAATCAAATGGCCATACGTCGCACGATTGGGCTTCATACCCCTAGACAAAATCCCGTCAAATAATGCTTTTGCCTCGGCCGATCGTTTAAGCTTACATAAGCTCTGAATCCTCACGTTGTGAATACTGATCCCTGGTTCCATCCCATATTTCTTCATCAGCATCAGCATCTTCCCCACGTCGCTGTAATTTTCCTCCGTATAAAACCCCGCAATCACAGTGGCAAACGTCGTTCCGTTAGGCTTTATACACTTCCCCTCCATCTCGGCCAACATGGAGTGTGCCTCTTTCGCACTGCCCGACTCGCAGAACCCCTTTAAAACAGTGTTAAACGTGTCCAGATTCGGCTCCAATCCGTACTTCTTGGGGAACTCTAAGAAAATTCTCTTCATCTCGCCGTATTCTCCAGCCAAAACGCAAGAAAACAGCAAAGAGTTCAAAGTCTTCACATTCCGCTCAACACCCATGCCAGGCATTTCATCGAACAGCTTAACTGCGTCGCCGATAAGACCACCTTGGCCATAGAGAATGATGAAATGAGAAACAAAGCGCTCAGACAGGGAACTGATTTGGTTCATGGACTCTTTAATGAATTTTCGAATACCTTCGTAATGGTTCGATTCTCTAAGTTTTGAAATAGCTTTTGAGTAGGCAATTCGGTCGAGGTGTGACTCAGGCGAGAGGGCGGCGAACCGGCAGATATCTAGGATGCGTTCTGGGTTTTGCTCGAACCGGATGAGTGAAAGTGTGGCCCGGGATTTGTCTCTGCTGCTGAGTAGGGTCTTGGGGTCTGATCCCAGGTTGGAGGTGGAGAATAGGCGATGTCTTTGGAGTATGAACGATCGGAGCTGGCAGCGCATTGCCATGGATTATTGGAGGTTCTGCGATTAGGGATTTAGGGCTTAGAGAATAAACGTTTAAGATCGAAGATTGCATTTTAACTACGTAAAACCATAACGAGAATTATTAATTGACTGGGAATCTCACAGAACTCTTGATTGCAGTAAAAACATGATTGTAAAGTGTGCCCGGTTTCAAGGGGTAAAAATACAAAATGTGGAAAACGAGAGCTCAAGCCATAAAAATGTAAAATAAAAAAAAGAAAGAACGAAAAAAAGAAGAGATCCATTAATTTCAGGAATTGAACCCGACGTGAATCGAACACGCAACCTTCTGATCTGGAGTCAGACGCGCTACCATTGCGCCACGGATCCTATTTTGATTCTCTCCTTTCTTCTCTTTTGTTTTTAAGCTTGTCTTCCACACAATGGTACAACTTTTTGAATGGCGAGTGATGGCCTGGAAAAGACAAAAGAGCACGTCAGAAACGATGGCAAATTGATCCCATGCATCCACAGAAGCAAAATGATGCTCGATATACACCTCTTTCTTTCTTAACGTACACGAGACAAAACGAAGCGTAAGATTGTGAATATTCAGTCCTGTCCGTAAAGTGAAAGTTTCCATCCCTTGATAGAATTGCTTTCAAGTGATTTTAAAGAAGTGCTATGATTAGCATGGCACCTCCTATGATAATTTGATTTGACATATTATTAATCTTTCCTAATTTTGATCAGCGGTAAATTTAGTAAGATTATGGTAATTTAGTGTAATATAATTACTCATTTGATACGGCATATTAAGAGATTTCAATTAATATTTTTCGTTCAATTAATGATATTATTAAATAAATTGTGTTGTTTTTTTATAATTGTCCACAAAACTCAATAGTTCATTTGATATATGAAATTCATTGAAGCCATTAGAGATATATATCCAAATTCTCAGCGGCACGTAGGCATATCATGGTTGTACGACTATTGTTTGCACATATGCGCAAGAAAATAGAGCATAGGCGCCAAAATTGAGCATATTTTATTACCAACAAATAAACACTTGGACGCGATATGGCAACAGGACCAGGCACCATATATATACACACCATCAACGAAGTATAAGTATATGATGCACAACATGCCTATATGTGC
The DNA here is from genome assembly GCA_014898725.1 of Jacaranda copaia. Lineage (NCBI taxonomy): Eukaryota > Viridiplantae > Streptophyta > Magnoliopsida > Lamiales > Bignoniaceae > Jacaranda > Jacaranda copaia. The sequence continues at coordinate 35,533 of JACGDI010001224.1, forward strand.
CAATTTATGCCACATTAGAGCTTAGGTATCCAAAGTTATAAACTATGTACCAAACTGAGTAGTATTCCAATTTTAAATTTGTATTGATTTTAAGATATTACGATAGTTTCACATGTTAAATGAAGGATACTTTCATCATCTCAAATATAAAATATCCCCAATAAATCACCAATCTAGTCTATTCCTATGAAATTTGATTCATGCATAATAAGTACTAGAGTACGAACTTGACACGGACTCAAAGCTAATTTGCTTTGAATTTAACACCTTAATTTCATACATCAAACATCATATTACACCCCATACTACCCCTATTAGACCTTAATATCAAATGCAACCACTGTTCATGGGCAATAGAGGGTAAAGAAAATGAATTTGTAAAATATTGTTTAAAAAGTTTTGGTTATGTTTCATTGTTTTGGGAAACATGATCAAACATATCCCCATTTTTCTTCTAAAATATAAATTCTCTAATATATACATACATATATTATATATATTATATATTTTATTATTATTCTAACATTTAAAATTTAAAATAATCACTCAATTCTATTTTCACCCAAAAAATCTAACAAAGAAACATTTATTTAACTGCTACAATAAAAAATATTTACCCCAAAACATAAACAAACATACCAAAAAATAACTTTTACATTTTTCAATAATTCATTCTCAAAAAACACACAATAAACACATAATAAAATCAAACAAAAAACATAATCAAACAAAACATTTCGTTTTGTGAAGTTTGCCACCTAAACTAATAAATTTATTTTCTTAGGGATATGATTCAATATAATATTTTTATTTATTTACAAGTGCAAATATATATTTAACGTTCATTAGAGTTATAATACTGAACTTCACATACAGTAGTATAAAAGCTATGTCATTGATCCCATTAATTACTCGACAAATTTTTACATAACAAAACTAATGTGTTTGATAAACCCAAAAATAACATCGATGTCTTATATAATCTAACATTTCTTGCTTAAGATAACTTCGTTTGCTTTGAGCTCTAACATTTTACAAATTGAAATATATTGTTTATGTTAACACACATGAACTTATATCATATTCTCTCCGCGTTTGATTCCACTATAAGTAATGTAATGTGATTTCGATCCATTGAAAATTACGCGAAATTTTATAATCTGTGGTAGTATAATTTCATGTTTGATATTATATATTATATTTGACATTACAATATATTTAAATCTTTATCTCATGTTTGATACTAGCTATTGACCGTTATATTATTTTAGTTTTTCAATTATGTCCCTACATTTAATAACTCGTTTGATACATAAGATTCACCCTATTGATAGATATTATTTGAAAAGTTGATCTTATCCCAAACCTGTGCCTATTCCATACATTTCTACAGAGCAACCTCCGTTTCATACCTTCTAAACAAAAATATCCTGTAGAAAAAAAAAATATATATATATATATATATATGACTCAATAATAGTAAAGGTAAAAATTATATTAAAAAGCTAATAATATTATGAAAGAGGTTGAATATGGTTATAGAGAATGCATTCGTTTACCTTTGACTGGAATTTGCACATATTAGATTTTTTGAATTTGAAAATGACTATGTTCGATTTGAGTATGGCAATATGGGTAATATAATATTTGGGCAAATTGATAATTTATCAATTGACTAATCATGAGATAATGGTCTTATTGTGTATGCTCTTAGCATAGTCACATCATGGATGTACGCATTGGTATCAGAGTTGGAAACATTTGTGCACATTCGTAGAAAACATGATTCCTGATGTGCAAAAAAGTGTATACTTTATTATCAAGAAAAAAATCGCACAAACATGACATGGAATGTGAAATATGCACTAAAATGTTATTGTAGTATAGGCATTTTACACACGCATATGTACTAATATATACGGGCAAATCGCTTAGGCATTAATGCTTTAAATAGACACTAAAGTTAGCAAGCCTCAAAATTTTAAATCTGAATCGATTTTGGGGGTTTTCTGATTCATTCCAATTTGAAGGATATATTAATCAGTCAACATGTTAATTAGCTTAAAGAGATTATGAATCTCTTCTCCCACTCCCACCCCAAAATTTGAGTATACCTTATTTTCACCACAGTATGGGCTTGAAGTTAATGTGCTCCAACCCAATCGCGGTAATCACACGCATCAAATAGCAAATTATCAGACACTAAAACAACTATTAGACCCTATTTGCTGGATTTTATATGAAAATCACACAAGACACAATACTTTCTTTTGGAGACAAAAAGGATGTAGAACATGGACGTTTAAAGATTAAAATTCCCTTTTTATTTTACTTTTTCAACTTGTTAATGATGTTTTTGAAAATCAAAATAGAAAAATTGCAGATGCATTATACTTAATTGAAATTCAAAAATATGAATATGTCAGTTGTAGATTTCTATTAATACCATACGCTGGCATGACAATGGTCTTTGACTAATAAATACGTCGAATGTATATCTACTACAGCCAAATCCCAAAGTTACACTGTCATATCAAGAAAGTAATGTACAAATAATTATATGAGTCGATAAGATAAAAAAAAAAAAAAAAAAAAATTGCTGTCTTTAAGTAGCGGTGAATGGATGACAGACAACACGAAATTATTATATGATTTCATTTGGGGTTCGCTCGCTCGCTCGCTTAAGTGGAAGGAATCAAACTTGTTTATGCCCGCACACGAGCCTTCACTCTCAATCCACGAACTCATTCAATTCTTTTTCTTAATAATAATAAGAATTTGAAGTCCGCTTGGATTCAAAGAGAGTATCAAATCAAACTCAACACCTTCAAATCAATTTCACAGTCGTATTCCTGTAAGAATATGTCTTGTGATTATCCCTCGATCAATAACAGCGGGGAATAAACCGTCGCAATCAACACTTTTTCTCAGGATTCTAACCCGCAAGCCAGTCTGCCTCGGCCCTCACCCCCCGCCCCCCTCGTTCTCGCAATTTTAATTTAAAAATCCTAATCGCTCCTTTTTCTTTTTCTTTTAAAAGTTCTCTCTCTTTTTCGACTCGGAGTCCTTTCCCAGATTTCCTCTGATTGCAAATAGTATTACTGTACAAGTACGTTACAGTCAATCAGTTTGGACATATTCAACTGGACGAGGAGGGCCAGAGAGAGAGGGAGAGCTGAGGAGAAATGACGAGAATGCCACTGAGTCTTGCGGCCATTGATGTTGCTGTCGGAGGAGTGCCGGCCAAATGGTGGGACGAGATCAATGAGTCTGTCAAATGGCAAGACGGGATATACTTCTCGCTCTGCGCCGTAGACGCCATTGTTTCCTGCGTTGCCCTCGTGAGTCGATGATCTTACTGTTTCTACTCGCCGATGCATTACGGAAACGCTTATGTATTGCTTTGATGGAGTTTGTGGCTGTTTGAATTCAAGTTCTGATTTGGTTTGCGCTTCAATAGTTTTCCCGAACAACGGGAGCTTATAGAACTTAATAATTGGAGCTTGTTTATACGCCGCTGAGCTTAGCTGATTAGCTTTGCGGCACTTATTGTTGTCACTGTGCATATTGATGATTGAGTTATAGCATACTGCTTGATTTCAACTTGTGATTTTGTATGCGAATCACTGGTTTCCCTGGAAAACTGGGGCTAATTTTAAGCCGGGGTAGTTGTTCTGTGCTTTTTTTATTTAGTAATGTTTTTTTGGCTGACTATGAGACTTTAATGAATTGGAATTAAGGATTAATTTTAATGCTCTATCTGTCCCAAATTTATTCCTTCTGTTTACTCTTTTAACCTGAAATAATGCTCCATTATTTCTTTTTCCCAATCATGCACCACAATTGTAATGATGTTGTTAGACATTGTTCTGTTGGATCAATTTTTGAACCTCTTTTGAAGTTCCTTTCCATTAGCCCCATAATGTGATGTGTCTACTTTTTGCAGTTACAATTGATAAGGATTGAACTAAGGGTGCCTGAGTATGGTTGGACCGCTCAAAAGGTTTTCCACCTCATGAATTTTATTGTGAATGGAGGTATGAAGAGAAATCACTCAAATATACCTATACTCGTATTTCTATATATCAGATTAAACATCAAGCTACTCATTGTAGTGCGCGCCATTTTTTTTGGATTTCACAAACATGTGTTTCTTTTGCATCCCAAGGTACTCACCTTGCCTATTGTGATCTACTTTATTGTTGAAAGTAACACTACATTCTTTTACTTCCAACCAATTTTCTTTTTGCTTGAAGTTTTTTTTACCCTAGTAGGTTTGCAGATATACTGGTCTTAAGATGTTGAAGAATAAGTGTCTCACAAACCATTTTCTAATTTGAAACTTTTAAAGATAATGGTCCTAAATTAACAAGAAGTTTGATGACATAGCTAATAATGTTCCTGATGCATTGATATTACTCATTACTCATATAATCAATGACGGATCCAGAAATAAAAGTATGAGAGGGCAAAAGCTATAAAAAGATATAAGTTTAAATATAAATTTTACATTTTACGAACTCAAAATATATAATCTATATTGAAGTTGAGCACAATGATTTTTTATATCATAAATTTCATTAGTAATCGAACCATTGTAAAAAAGTTTTGTAATATCATTCTCAATTTAATTAACTAAGCAATTGGCTAAAAAATCATTTTTGTTTTATTTTGAGCCTTTTTTTCATAATATTTATAGCTGAAAATTTTTTCTTACTTATAGCTGTTGAAAGATAAAGAAAATTCAAAAAATTCATTTTAAAATATTTACTTCTTTTTATCTCTTTGTCTCAATCTTGTTAAAATTAAAAAGATGAATTTTTTAGTTGTTTTGCAAGTCCTTAAGGTTCTTTTTCACTAAACCCCCATACCTTTTTCTCACACAAATAGAATAAAAGTACTCTAACAGGTCTAACCTAATTATGCTCTTCATTTGATTACTTGATTGTGAATATAGACTTATAAATTTATTTTGAGTTTATAAAATTAAATTAGTTGAGTTTAATTTTATCGTTAATTAAAAATCAATTAATTTAATTCAACAAATGTAAATAATTAATTTTTTTATTTAAGGCTCAACAAGAAAAGTTAAATCTTTTAAAATTAATGTTTTAGTTAATAGTAAATGATGTATTCTTTTAAAATTTAAATTTAAATTAACTATTATTAAAACCTTTTAATATATATATCTACACACATGCATGCAAAGTTGGGGGGGTGGGGGGTGGGGGGGGTGCAATGGCCCCTGCTTGCCCCCCTGTAAATCCGTCCATGTGTATAATGAGTATGTTTACTTTGCAATACTATTAGATAGATAATGACGGTAATTTTTTTTGTTCTTTCTTTTCTTCTCAACTGCATGGGATGGTGTTGGGGGAGAAATTCATAAAAGACAAGTTGTCCTATCACTTTCTTGGAGAATGTTTGATTCAGTTGAAAGGTGCCAGCTAGTCAGATTTCTATCTTGTCTTTTAGGGCAAGCATATGGCCTGCCCTTGTGCACTGCAAATGATATTTTTGGATTTGCAGTATACTCCTTCCACAACGAAGTTTTTTTTCTGAAGTTCAGTTAGGCAATTCTCATAGGAAATTTTATAGATTTCATCATCATTTAGATAATTGCCATGCTTTATTCCAATTCCCTAACATATACATATTTTCTATCAGGCCATGACTTTGGTGCTGGTGGATCTGCCCGGCCTACTCTTCTTTTCCACGTATACACTTCTCGTCCTTTTTTGGGCAGAGATATATCATCAGGTATAAGTACAGGGTTCTACTTAGAATTCACACAATATTACGCTGAATTCTAGTGGCTGCAATAATTGACAGGAAAACTTATTCTCCCTGATTGAAGTGCTGCTGAACTTTAGATGCTTGTGAGTTGTGAATGCAGTTATGTCATGAGGACTGACTGACAATTTCTCCCTTGTCATTGGTCAGGCAAGAAGTTTGCCAACAGATAAACTGAGAATTTTCTACTTTTCTATCAACAGTGCTATTTACTTCATACAGGTGCATTGCTATTAGATTTAAACTGCATTCTTGCTCACTTCTATTATCTCTTGGTTTTCATGTAATTGCCTATTTGTGGTGAGTTGTGATCATTGTCAATATTGTGGAATTGCTCATCAGCTTTTTTGCCTTGTGTGCATTGTTCATAGATGTGTTTCTAAAGTGTCTTGGGTCTCCAGAATGCATATTGTCTGGGCTATTTTCTACTTAATAAATTAGCATTCTTTTTCTCCTTTCAGCTAATGTACCTCAGCTTTATGGGTATCAATTGAGTAAAACATAAAAATCTTATTTCTCTTGCCAGTGCATTCAAAGAAAGGACTGAAAAAAGTCTCCAGAAAAAGGACTTTGTAATCTATTACATGGCGATGTTAGTTGCAGGAGCTGTTCTGGCCCTCATAATTAAATATTTGGGTGATACTAGGATTCTGAATAAGGTATCATGTTTTGCTGGAGGGACGCTAATATTTGTTTCCTATCCTCCTCATTGATTGACAGCCTTTATATACAGGCAGTTTGACCTAATAAAGCATGGTCCTTTGCACTTGCTGGTCTAAGAAGTTTTGCAATAAGAGTTGTCAAGCAGGATTTCTTTTGGTGTGGAAACAAGGGTGTCACACAAGTTATTGGTTTGTTGAATCTTACCTTTCTATGGAAACTAATGAAATTTGAAGGTCAAACAAATAGAATCTGTTGAGGAAATGATTTGCATATTATCTAGGAAGAAGAATTTCAAGCAAAAAGTTTAGACTAGATTCCTGAGTGATGAATTTTCAGACCCTGCAGACTGCCTTAGGATTAAAAAGAAACAGTAAAAAATGCAGCTGTTTGAGTAGAAAAGCTGGATGTTCTTATTGCATCCTAGAAGATTGCATAAAATTATATAAGAAAAATGAAAAACCTACTGTATATGTGTCTTCATAGCCAACTTTAGTTTGAAAGACTAGTGAAACTTTTCATCATCCCAGATGTTGAAATCAATTTCTTCATATCAGTCAATATTTCAAAAAGTATGACTCAAAATGGATAGTTAAAGCACTAATAAACCATGAAACTGACCAGATAATATAGATATGAAAATATCTTGAACTGCAGAGATGCAAGTGATGTAAAATTGAAAAAATAATTTCCAAAACTAGCTTTTGCTTTAAATTTTTTGCTTTGTGAGATCTTAAACTGCATGAGTTGTCTCATTCTCTCATTTTGGTTGGCATATGTAACTCCCTCTGCTCGGTCCCTGTCCCTACTAAAATGCATCATATCTGGACAGCATGCAGCAGTGATATCACAGCAACTTTTGACATATGTCTTCCTCATTCATTTAGTGTCTTGAAATTTCTATTCCTGGTGCATGGAATTGATCTTTAATAGTGAAATGGTTGTCGATCTTTCTAAATCTGTTTTCTTCTGCCAAGTTGTAGTGTGACAGGTAAGATAAACAAAAATTGGCCTTTTAAGTTTTGCAAACATTTTTGTCATGTTCAAAAGGGTACAATGTTTGAAAAAGTTGGATGATTTGATTGGCTAAATCTAACAAGAAAAGAGTTGTTGACATCAGGGCTGTATTTGGCTATACCTCTGGATTGATGATAACAGCATTGTGGAATTCAGTGGAAAGATATTTATTGCAGGTTCATCCAACCCTAGTTATCTCATTTTATGTCCAAATTAGCATTTATTGAAAAATGAAGCCTTGCCTTTCTAGTTTGGCAGGGATGTTGATATGTTGCTTACCTGATTTTGCTTTTCTCCTTTGATCACTGCAGTAGTGTCATTTATTGCTGCCTTAGGGTTTTTGCTATATGGGGGAAGGTGAAAGTTGAAAGTTTTCTTGTCTTCTGCTTTTCATGCAGAGCAGAAATAATTTCTTCCAGTAGATTTGCTCAATTCTTAAGTTTGGATTTCGCTTACTCACGTGTGTCAAATTTGTCATTTTCCACCATCCAGGTTATTTTTCATGCTCCGACGCTTTCCTATTGAATCTAAAGGAAGGAGAAAGAAACTTCATGAGGTTTGTGCAATTTATCTTAATTGAAACACTTGTTGCAGGAAATTCTGGTTTCCACTATTTAGCTAGATGGAATTTAACTGTAAGTGGTATACGTCATCTGGATTGTATCCCTGGTTCTTGAGAATGGAAGCCTGGTTCATGCAAATGGACTTTCTGGGAATCTCAACCTTGAAACTAAAGAAACTTACTCAGGCAAAAAGGAGAGAGAGAGCTAGTGCTTTCTGGATCTGGTTTTGCCTTGAAGTATGCAAGTTGGACCTATGTAGTGGTGTTAGGTACACCATCGAAGTATGAGCTTTAATGATTCTCCAAATGTAGGAAGTATGGACATGGTTATGTACACACACTCTGAATGATTGTTAAATAAGTCTCCAATATAGCATATCTATTATGTCTATCAAAGGTTTTCAGATGATATGACTCGTTTCATATTGAGCCAATTAGGTCAGGAGGCTCCTTATGGTGCATTCTGGAACTTTTATAATAAATAAGATATTGAGGATTCAAAAGTCATCCCTAATTACATTGGAGTTTACTTCTACTTATGTTTTGCATATTTGACACAGGTCAAGATCCTCTTCATGGAAAACGATGACGTCAAACCCAAATGTGCATTATATTTACAGTGTTACATGCTAGTATGATCAGAACTCCAATTTCTATTGGACTTTTTTAAGTGGGGGAGTAAGTACAATTTAGACTCTGTCTAGCAGACAAACTTAGATTGGTTATCATTCAAAACTCAACACGAAGCAAACTATCCTTCTCACTGAAAAGTGTTGAATATCTTAGTGAAACTCTAGACAATCATAGGGAAAACAATTGTATTGAAGCAGAGAAGGGAAGCACTTTCTGGGGATGAATTGTGTCGCTTATCCTTGCTTTTAATTCTGCCCTTTGTTGTTTAATCATTTGTGTGAACTGACTGCAGTTTGTTTGCAGGTTGGATCTGTAACTGCTATATGCTTCACTTGTTTTCTTATAAGGTGCTTTGTGGTAAGGAATAATTTTCCCTTCACTTTAGCATTTGATATATAATTAGTTGGATTAGATCTTTTTACTTGTCTTTTCCTGCGCTAGTGGTAGTTGCGCTAGTTAACTGTAATTTAGATGGTGTTTGGTTAAGTTTATTGAGAATATCTTACAAGTTCCTATATCTTATAAGATTGGAGTTTTAAGCCAAAATGAGCTCTTGATATGCATGCGTGTGTATTTAAAAAAAAATTCTTGTAAGATACTTTTGGGACTTATAAGAGATTAGATGTTATTTCAAAAATAAACTCCTGAATTGTTTACATATATAAGTTTTGGTAAAATGGTAACAATTTTAAAATTAATATAATTAAAATTAAAGGAGTTTCTTAAAATTTTAAAATAAGTTGGAAAACTTACTTACTTTTTTTGAAAGAATTTATAAGATCTTATTTTGGGAATTTGTAAACTCTTATTTTAAAAATTTTGCCAAACACTTTATTATATATTACAACCGTAAACATTTTATAAAATACTTGTCTTTGGCCCGTAGTTTATCTTCATATTTCTTCTCTTCCAGTTGCTTACCTTCCATGTATCTGGATGCAGGTTGTGCTGTCAGCTTTTGATTCAGATGCATCACTTGATGTATTAGACCATCCAGTTTTGAATTTAATCTATTATATGGTATGAACTCCCCTCTTAAGGTCTATGCCAACTTCCTTGTCACCATTACACACTTTCATGTTCTGATATACTTCATGCAAAAGCAGTTGGTCGAGATTCTTCCTTCAGCTCTTGTCTTGTACATTTTGCGCAAGCTGCCTGCCAAAAGAATATCAGCACAGTACCACCCAATATACTAGTCCGCAGAACAGCCCATTATCACCCCCTATTATACAAAAATTTGTTGGTGGTGGCATCATTCGAGGGGTTGCCCTGGTTCCAGCTTGGAAGTTGGTGGCCAAGAAAGATGAAATCAGGGCGTAGAAAAGAATCCAGACTTTTTATTTATTCTGTGTTGGCTCTTGTCTGGAATTTCTTTTTGCCCGTACTTTAGGCAGTTTTAGCTGTATATGACAATTAAACTGATTTTTTAAGCTTGTGGCGTGGAAAAGTTTGCCGTTTTGTTACCCTAGACATTAGTTATTTGGTAAATTTTTCTTATGGTTATCAAGTTGCCTGTTATTTTTTCCGGAGTTATGCTTGGACCTTGAATTTTGGTGACTACAACTTTCTTTTTGAAGTTTTCCCAAGCAAAATTCAATGACCAATCGTAACCTCGAATTTTTCAGCGAATTACAATCAGATTACAGACCGCTACTGGGTAGAACTGTAGAAGTAACCTTTAACTTAGCCGTGGAAATGCAGTTGTAGTACTGTTTTCCCGATGGCTGGCCGTGTTGATTCTTGGTTCCAGACAAAGGCTTTCTTTTAAAATTCTTGCCTATCACTTAAGTCGACACATTTGAATATAATATGGGGGAACAAGGTAGGTGTCAATACATAGAACACTCGCAAAAATGATCCAGTAAGCAGCTCTGCCCCTGGTTATTAATCGTGCCTGCATACGCCATTGCCACAAAATCCTCAATCAGCATAAATACACAAAAACTTCATTATAGCAGAAGTATATTGCCAAACTTCACATGGAGGATGCATCTTTATACAGTCGGGCCTAAAACTAGACAACTACTAAGAGTGAAGATAAAATGACAACAAATAACTACCATCAACACAACTGATGGTCACGCAAGTTGAAACAATGCTTAACATTCACTAGTTCAAGACACCCCTTGACCAGATCAATTCTGTCGAACATCATCTGCTGGTGGAGCAGCAAATCTGACATTTGCAGGCCTCGCTGCCACGACGGGCTCATCTGCAAATAATGATCTAATAAATGCTGGAGTTCTCAGGGGTCGGCGACCTGTCATTCGCGGATACACATCTTCAAGAAAATAGTAGGCATGACCAGCTATCATTCCCTGAGCCAAAGTGAATCACTTCTTGTAAGTAACAAAAATAGTAGGCATGACCAGCTAATGGACACAATGCCCCAGAATCTCATGAATCTGTAAAGTAACTATCAACTGAATCCCAGACGGAAATCTTTATACCTCAAACATTGATAAATTTCTGTCATGCTTAGACAATGATGTGTCTTCCAGAATAATAAAATAATTTCCACAAACAAAAAAACTCACAAAACTGCCAAGAAGTCGCCTAGTTAAGGAGAAAACTACAGCAATGGTGAGGACATACCAAAAGATCCACCCAAGCACTAGCACCAACAAGGACAGAAAACCCGAGCAGAACCTGCAGATAATTTGAATAAAGCTATCTATCAAATAGTGGTAAAGCAGCAGATTAATGTCAGATTACATGTTTTGCTTTGAATAATTTTTGTGCATTCATACAATGAAAATTATCTTAGGAGTAGAACAAGCAGGTACCTTATGAAGCAGAGTTGCCAAATAATCACCAAGGTATCAAGAAAATCAATTTAACAACATAAATGTTCCTACCCCCATTTGTTAATCATGCACTTAACCAGCAACTGGATAATCAAACATCATATACAGGTAGCATATAATTGGACTCACAGAATGAAAACCCATGTGAAGAAAATGATAAGAAAGAAAGAAGGAAGGCAGCATAGTCTATGTTTGTACATTTAAGGCACAAAGAGTAAAATAGGTGAATATGATAAAGGAATATGAGAATACAGCAGCATACGGCAGCACACAAACAGATCGCTGATAAATGTAAAGTCACTAACCCATGGCAAATAGGCAGCTGTGAAAGTAAAAAGGCCCAAAAAGCTCATGTGGATGTACGGATTCTGCTTGCTCCACACATATACCTATAATTAAGAGGGAAAAAACAAATATTAGAGGAAGAGAAATGCATACCAGATTTATGGAAAATAGGTAAAATCACGTGTCCTACTAATTAATGGAAAACTAACCATCATAAATGTGAGGGAATTGCTAAGAAATATAATCTTTGCAAATGACTCTGATACATAAGGAATCATCCCTCCCAGAAGTACTATCCCAGTCAAAACACTCGCACCAAACAATAACATGTAGAAAAAATCCGCAGTCCTCCCGCGAAAGGAGTTCTCTTCGAGAAGCTTGCAGTATCGAGCAAGAAAGAACATGTGAAACAAAAAGTCCAAATCTGTAAAGAAATGGATTGAACAGTGTTAAGTCAAAAGATTATTCTTTAAAATTATCATCTCATTATAGGATATTTTCCTGGAGGCTGATCAATCAGATTCTCATGCCGATGACCTGAATGTTTAATTACCATCATGTCAACCGTACATAGAGCATAAGAAGTCTTTAACTAATTAAACTAAAACATGATATGTTATTAATTAAGCACACCACATGGCCCATATCATCAAATAAATAACACGTAGTGTAAGCACGTGCTCTGTGCATGTGTGTACCGGTCTACAGAAAACAAAAACTGCATTACTGAACGCGTATATGTGCTCTTTAGAAAAGAGCAACATTCCGCCAAGAGACATCCACTTTCATTTATTTGCCAGAAGTAAAGAACAAGAAAACAACTTGGGAGTTCTATCCAAAAAAGTCTCATGGTGCCATAAGGGCTCTTAGACATGCATATATTCACATAAAAATATAACATCAAGGCAATAAACTTATCTAGCAAATACATGTAAGAAAACCAAGCAAATTTTAAGTTACATACAAGAAGAGTAATGATCAGTTTGTTTAACATCCCCTTTCATGTTTACCACATGTGCTTTCAAATATGTCTTTAAATGAAGAATGAAAAAGGCAGCTTCACTCCTGAAGCCAATCTGCAGCAGCAGTTAGCTAGGCAGTTTATGCACACTGCTAGAGTTCAAGCACACATCACATCTGCCTCAGATAATAAAATGATCTTATGCTAACACAAGATTAGATTATTAGCCCCTTTGATGAGTCATATCCTTTCATAATCAGAGGAGAACCTAATCCACTACCAAGGAATCAATGTATACCTAATTTTAAAGGATAGATAGAGAGTTACCCATCTTGCGGAAATACAGAAAATTGGTAATAACACGCCAAACTTGGTAGTGCTTCACCACAAGCTTTGGATTCAAGTACAAATCATACGGGGATATTATCTGCAAATGGCCACAGAAAAGAACCTCCACTCAGCCAAGTGCCCTCGAAAAACATAATCCAGAAAGCAAAACTCCATTTCGATTTTTCCAAGAAACATAAAAAAAACAAGAAATATAATTCTATTTAGCTCCAAAGAGAAACGCAAACTATTGAAATGACTTTAACACCATTGACGATAATATACAGCATCAAATGTAATTCAGTAAATCCAATAAACCCATATAAAATAACAAATAATGCAAAAACCTTTACCCTTTTCCCAAACAACAACCATTATTCTATGTTGTCCTCAAAAAAGGAAAAAATTATTAAAAAAACAAAAGAAAGGAAAAGAAGAGCAACTGCAACAAAAATTTCTTCGAAAGCAATCACTCCCTTGAACGAAGAGATTCAACTATTTCACACGCATATACAAAGATTTAATCAAGAGTTAAAAAGGAAAAAGAATTACATCGAGAGAGCAACCGATGGTGGTTACAATGGCGGCCGTGAGGTATGAACGCGTAATGATCGGCATCTGCTTGTACCATTCTTCCACTGCTTGTGCCATTCTACTTCCGTCAAATTCCTCTTAATCTCAATCAAAATCAGAAAAGAAACCCTAGCCTGATTATCGTCGAGAAATAAGGAACCACAGATGCTCGCAGAATGTGAAAAACAGATAAGAATCACACAAAAATCATAAATGCCTTTCAGCTTAGCTGGAATTAAAATCTCCGGAATATATATTATACAGGCTCGCACGCACACACAAACATATATGTATATATATATATGTATGTATGATGTATATATACACACAGGTGATCTGTATGTATGGATAAGAACAAATAAATCGAAGGGGGTAATTTCTCTCTTTGCTTCCCCGTTTGTTTTCTCCTCCCAAGCTTTGAAATTATAAGCTACTGCTGCGTTATATGTTGGGTTGGATGGGATTGTGGAACACGCGCCACGGAGATGGAGTGTAATTCATGCACCAATAAAACATCCGATCGATGAAGATTGACCAATCAGATGCATAACCGGGACGGACGTGATGTCATTAGGACGTGTCGACGTGTGAAAAGATTTTTTTTTTGCTCTGTATGCTCCAAATACGTTTTCATGGTAGCACTTGTAAGCTTGAGAAAGTGCGGTTTTGATGTTAGATGAGGGCGTTGTACAACGCTTTCTATTATGGGCTTATATTGGGACTTTCCTTTTTTTTTTTTTGCTTATAATTGGCTTGGTATTGCTTTCATTATTTTATTTTGAGATAAATATTATAGAATAATGTATCTTGGAAACGAAGTTCGAGATTGCAAGAAATGCTTGCTTTTGTTTTGGGTAATTGAATATTATTTTGAAAGAAAATGATATATTTGATTTTATTTTGTGTGTAGACATGTTTTAATGTAGATTAATGACTGACGTACATTAACATTTTACTTTAAAATTTAAATAGTTTGAAAATAATTGTTATAATAAAAAAAATCAATCAATTAAAACTAGTCACATCACATAATTATAAAAAATCTCACTACATATCAAGAGAAAAAACAATAATGGGATAAATAAAAAATCCAACCAAACATGAGTCTGCTTTGTGTTGGTTGGGGCACTCCCATTACTGACATTATAAGCTATGACAACTTCAACTCGTAAACCAAATAAGCTTGCGAGGCCTTAGTGGGCTCAACCATTAGCCTCTATTTGAATTATATTAGATGTTTTTTTGTGGTCATTTGGATTTATTTTTTGGAGATATTTTCATTTTATGGTGAAAGAAAATAGTGAAAAGTTAGTTATAAATATATATTTTGAAAACAAAATGTTATTCAGAGGTTTTGTTTAAAATATAATGATTATGTATGATTGACAATGAATTGTATTTGAAAAATATAGTATTTTTGTATTAAAAGTCGTATAAATATGAGTACGAGAAAATAAAAAGTGAACATGGAAAGAGAGTGTAATAATGTATTCGGAATAATATGTTAAAAATGAAAATATCTATAAAAATAAGGGAGAAGTTGATAAATTTTTATTTTCATTTTCAAGAGAAAATAAAAAGGGGCTTTGAAAATAAAATCAAATGGGCACTTTGCTTTTGCCAAATCTACAACCTCCATTCCAAATTCTGTCACTACAGGCATCTTATTTATCAGAGAGAAGTTTGATTCAAGCCAATAGCAGCAAGAAGGGCTGCTAATCTCTGCTAATTGAACGTTTGATATCAGTGATGAAAAAATGGGCCAGCCAATCAAATTTGCTAGGTCCATTACTGTGCTTGCAATTATCGACAATTAAAATATTAGGTAATTAATTGCACCCCTATTTCAATTCTCATTTTACCACTTATTACCTTAAATGCCCCTCAATCTTACTTGTGTGATTCCCTTAATACCCTTCTCAGCTAAAGTTTTTGCTGCACGTGAGCCACAACTAAATTCCCACACAAAAGACAACTAAACCCAAACACTCCTTACCCATGGCGATTGAACCCTAGTTGTTCGAATAAACCAGAAATTCATGCTTCAACCCACCAGACAATCAAGGATTTTTCACTTCCACAACCCAATACCCACACGCATTTTGTCCTCCTCCCTTTCATTGAAAAACCCAAGAGCCCTAATACAGGTATTATACAAAATCTGGCAAACCACGGCTCTGAACACCCACATCATGGTGGCGGATAGTTATCTTTTGCATTTGGCTATGACCCTGCTGCAAATTTTTAACAATTTCTAAGATTTTTTGTACTCTTTGTTTCCTTTTCCATTATGATGTGTATGGCCTCCAATATCATGCATTGAATAATAGATTGTTCTCGTCTTGTACCAAGTTGTGGTATCATCACAGCTCGTGACATTGATCGATTTTGAAGTTACGAGAAACTTTTCTTGAGGCACTTTGGTGTTCTATTAACATGTTGTGTTTACTATTGACTAGGCCTTTATTTTGGTATTTGAGGCTATGGAGTTGCATACGAAAGGGAATTTAAAAGAGTAGGTTACTACTGTGGTGAAGTTGGAGGTGAATGAGGATGGTGGATGAGTGATATGTGTGTTCGGTTGTTTAAGGAATGATGGTTTGAACATGAAACCCAAGAGGAGATTGATCCAAAGCTTTCAAGAATTAAGAAAGACGTGGTGGTCGGAGGAAATGATACGAGGGATGTGGATAATGATTTCTTCTTGGTGGTTGTGAAGATTTTTATCACCAAGTTAGTAGGATGTATCTTATTTATTTTGTGGATTTTTTATGGTTTGTTTCATTGCATTTGATTGGTCAATATTCAATCTTTAACTATAATTTACTCAATTATAATTGTACTAGTTTTATGATGAGAAATGTTTCCATACTTGCTCCATCTTTGCTAGGCTAAAAATATCTACTTTTTTATGGTTATTTTGTTATAAAGAATGGAAAGGTGAGCATAACATAGATCATAATGATGATAAGAATCAGTTGACATGATGGGAAATCAAAATATTTGAGATGGTAAAAGAATTTTACTACGTCTTTCTAGAAGAATGTCGATGGATTAGTTCTAATAGATGCGATAGAAAAGCTTCTAACTAAGGTGAAAGACTTTAATTATATGTAAATAGAATAATGAGAAAATTAGAAGTGAGAAAATGTTTTGTCAACTGAACCCTAATCATATCATTGGACCATCTAACGCCAAAGTCATCTGTTATATGAGGCAATCAATGCCTTATACCTACGTCCATCTTTTGGGTTTTACATTGAAAAAACAAAGCCACTTTTTCTTGACTCCCCTACATGATGAAGAGAACTATCAATTCCCTGTCAAGGTCCTGAATATAAATTTTTCAATTAACTACATCCGGCCAAGTGAGCATTAAGTTTATTGATATTGGATTATGATCTTGCATGAAATTAGCATAGCTGGAAAGGATACTATAAAAATGTCAAAATCTCTTGCCGATTTATTTAAACCCATGTCGTTTATTCCCAAGAATTAATAACTCGAAGTGCCATCCTCTAAACTGCAATCTATCCATCCAAGAACAAATGATGTTTATTATACACTAACGTGTTCTTCTATAGCCTTCCATCTCTTATGTGAACTTTTTATGAGAATGCAAGGCCCTCTTTCGTCAACATTTCCTATTGAGAACAGAAACTCCCCTGTAACAATGAGGGCATTGAAAACTCATATGGATCAAACAAAGACCCTTCCCTTTGTGAAGTGAATATATGATTTTCATCTGTTGATCTTGATAGTTAGGATTTTAAACGTCAATTCTGAAATTCCTACATTGACTGCATGTGTACAGATGTAGGCTATAGTGCTTGAAAGATACCAGCAACTGATTGAGTCCTTGTTCGTTGCTTCTTGATGTGGGAAAGAACGGTGTTGATTGAGCTGGGACTGATGATAGATGGCAATGATCTTCCCATTAGAACAAGTTTATTTGAAACCATAATGTATTTACTTGTTTCCTTTAGCTTCAATTGTGTAACTTAAAAGCATAAAGGTAATAGTGCTTGATTTCGTCTCTGATGTGATTTCTATAATTTGTATCTAATATAGTTGATTATTTTGCTTTTGTTCTTAGTCTAAGAAGATCATTTTTATTTTTAACTATGCAATTTGCAAATAATTGTTGAGGTTCTTGTTTCTTTTGAGGATGATGATGGCCAACTGGTTGCATTATTTTCCTCTATGTAATTATACTTTGAATCCTCCCTTTTAGAATTAACAAAAGTTTCATAAAGGCAAGAAAAAAAAAGAAGTCACCAAAAACCTATTTTGTTCCAATGCTAAGTGTCTCTATGCTTGTGCAAAATAGTAATGCTCATTTATTAATTAGGTTAAGTTACAACAACAAGAAAAACTAAATCCTAAACTCCCACAAAAAGTTTAGAAAAGCAATCTTAAAGAAATATGTTGATTGAGGGCATTTTAGAAAGTTTAAAGATAATAGACAACATTAAACACAACAAACAACATCAAACACTTACAATGAGATTAGGTAAGATTGTAGTGGTAGATAATTTTCATGTGCAATCTCACATATCAAGCGGAGGAATAAAATTATAATCCTCCCTATATTAACTACTGCTATAATAGCAGCTATTAACTATCATATAAAACGTGCCCCAATACTACCAAAAAGTTTGTGCTTACACTATTCTTCCTGATGATTTGGTCATCTTAGACCAAGGTCTCATTTGATATGGAATTTAATTAATAGTGGAGATTGGATTAGTTGTGGAAGTAGTGGAGATTACAAATTTATTGGCCTGCTTGATAGTTGAGATTACACATATGAATTAGGCACAACATGAATCTTGCACAATCTCATATCTTTGTTTGATATCCTCCATTATTATGCAGTGGATCATCTTGGCCTTCCATTACAATCCCTGTTCATTTTGCACATTTCTCTTGTCAAAACCAATACACGCTTTCCCCTTACTTCCACACTGTAATACCTAACCCCCAATATAGGTAGTAGGGATTTCTATGGCATAAGAAGAACACAATAACTCAATTGCTCATCTTTAGTGTAAGTAATTCATGAATACACATTCATTATTTTACTTCCATAAAACCTATGCTGGAAAAAAAAAAAAGATGTCCATGGGCGAAATTCCAATTTGCAGTTGGGAGAGAACATCTATAACTTGGCATCTTTGACAGAGGATCAGTGCAAGCATTGCAATGGCGTTTGCCATCGACTTTCCCCTTTTATCACGTGTATGTAATTAGATGTTATTTCCTATGATTTTTGTGATTTTTGTTATGGTGGGATTTGTGGATAATATCCTCTTATTGGGTTCGAAAAAATTGATGAAAATAGGTGTGTGGAGGTAAATACCTGTATATATTTGTATATACTCTGATACTGATTCTGTTTGATTCAGTTGTATATGATGTTGATAGAAAAAGGTATATTATTTTAGCATACCTTGGTAGCTTGATTTGTAGTCAATGGTTGGTCTAGTTTTCTATTTAACTGATTAGAATTGTTTAGTATGACACCATTCTGCGATAAGGATCCATTCTGAGAATGATTATAGGCTGCATTTATGTTTGGGTACTTTATGTGCTGCTAATATTTCCATTCAATTTATGTGTGTAATCATATTTCAAATGTTGATGGATTTGCATTCTCTTTGGGTAGGTGCATTTTACCTTAAAAACAAAATTGCCTTGCCATTATGTGGGTTCATTTCTTTGTGACATTTAAAATAAGGAGACATCATTTTTTCTATTGAAAATGTTGAAGTAAAGATATGATTTGGATAAATGATATGATTTGTGTTTGTGTATAAGGTGATATGTTGTGAATGATTATCATTTGCTTGTGGTTAAATAGTTTGCGGGGTGCTATGCATTTGAAAGCAGTACCCCAATACCCTTGTGGGTTGGGTCTAATGGTCATGCATTAATCTCACACATCTCAAAATCCTGGTTGCTGGTTTTGTAAGTGCCTTAAAGGAAATATTCATGATGGCTACTTTATATGGTTGGATGTTTACTAATGGAGCACATGGCATCATTTGCATGTGCCGCACGGTCCCCATAAATTCTTATTTGAGACTTTTAGTTGTAGTAGTTAATGTCATACTCCTACATTTGGTCAAGACCAAAAGTTGCTGAACATTGGATGCTTAGATCAATCAGAAAAAAGTGATAGCTCATGAATAAATCCTTCAGTTCATAGCCATGGTACAATACAACTTGTTCATTTAATTATTCTAAATCATACAACCACTCTAACATAGAATTTGCTATTCTCTTGGGCTGTTGTCTTAGATGTAGGTGTGCTATCATCATTGTTTTGCTCGGTCTATTGATGAGTATGCTCATTGGTAAGATGGTAATCTGAACCATAAGCAGGCGTTTAGATGCAAAATGTTATTCGCCTATTTTGCTAATTGTATTTTGTATTTGGATATTTCTATTACTAAATTGATTACCCTTGGGGTTTATATGAACATGGGACAAGTTGGCAGTACATAGACCATTATCTTTTTTAACAAAGGCTAAATGTACATTTTTTGTGCCACACGAATCTGTTAACATTTAAATATCATATATGTATGATTCCAACTCATAACATAATAGAGTGCTCTAACAAATTGTTTGGTTATAAAAATAAGATTTCTTTTTTTCTTTTTAAATAAACATTTTCTATTACAGTTGTTGTACATAGTTGAGTATTGGTTTGCCAATATTGAATTTAAGTAAAAAATATTGTTGCCACCAAGCATTCCATCGTAGGATTAGGTAATTGAAGCAGCTAGTATTAACTTGCGTAAATCCACTTGAGGTGGGAATTTCAGTCCACAAAATATTGGAAGTGTGGAGCATGTGATGCAACAGTGGCCTTGGCAGTGCTGGATGCGGTGGCCATTAGCACACAAGCATACGGTGGGAATTATTGTCTAAGGTTGTAAAGTTGAAATGTGCATGACAATAATCTGTAGAATCTTTTTGCGATGCATCATGTTAGCCTTATGGTTTCCTCCTGAGCATTAGGCTACTAACTCTATGCATCACTTTTCCCATGACGTGAACAAGGTTGTACCAATCATGAGAGAAATGCATTCCAATAGCTGGTTGCGCCAATCTTTATGGCAAAAAGATTAAGATTGATAGGATTACATGAAGGTTAGTATACAGATAGAGGTCATTTCCAATCATAGGTTGGAACTAAAATCTCTATAAGTTGCCCATATAAAGTGCATACAAACCAGCTAAGGAAAATTTGGTATATACTCATATACAAAGCCTTCTCGCATCTATCTCTATATACAAACTCAATGGCTCCCCAAAATCCCTAAACTCAAGAATAGATTTTCTACATGGGTTCATGGATTGGAGAAATTGAGAAGGATTTCATTAGTTGATTGGCGGAGTTTGCTCATTTGGATGGGAGATATCACACTTGTTCTGATATTTATGTACTTTAATCGTGCATCCTAGAAATTAATGCTAAGTTTAGGACTATTTCACTATGAAAGATGCGAGCTTGCATTTCAAAACTTTGCAACAGAGACATACCATATTTGGTTTTTTGATCTCATTATCACCCATTAATTACGATGAAGTGAACAATGTTGTCTATGCCAAAGAATACATCTAGGATTATATCACCATGGCATGTATTTGATCTAAATTTTTTATTGAAATTTCACCTGATGTAGTTTTAAATTGTTCGTCTAATAAAGATACCTTTCATACTGCAAAAATTTCCCATGTTGGAGGTATATATGATGAAAGGTGAAAGTCAGTGGTTAGACCTTTGTGCCATCTTTGGCAACCCCAAGCCAGTTAATCTCTATACTAAGATAGATATCATATAAATATTTGATGATAGTACTACTGATAGGATGTCCCAATTAAGTACACCTGCTCATGTGCCATCTCCTGTGCCTCCAGTTGCCTTACCTTCTTTAAATTCATATTTTTGGAGCGATTTAGCCAAAACTTATGGGCATGATGAAGCAAGTTAAGACTCAGTTAAGTTTACGAATCCTACTATGGCTGCAACCCTTTATGCAAATGCCTTATCCCATGGATACAATAATCTATGGACATACTAAGATGAAAAGAAAATGTTGGGACTTTTTCACCCTTCCCTGAGTGGAGGTCCAACAAGCTCTCATGCCTCTTCCTCTAACACCCCAAAAGGCATGGAAAGAAGTGAGGGCTCTAAGTTAGTAGGTATTAACTGTTATTATCTTTTGTCAATATTAGTAATTCTATTCTTTTTTGACTGTACAAGTATTTTTTGTGCCAATGTTTGTAACATTTAAAGATTGTCAACTCAATAGCCATGAGTAGGCCATGCATGGAGTGGCAAATGTGCTTTTTGTTCTGCTTAAAATTTTCTTACGTCAGACAAGGTTTGTATAGGTAATATGTTTAAGTAGAACATTTGTCTTGAAAGAACATGTTTATTTCACTATTAATGACCCACATTTGGGATAATAATCATTGCGTCACACATGGTAGGCCACATGTTTTCTGTGTTAATAGTGGCATCCATTTATGCACATGAACGTGAATTATAATACATATTCAATCACCTCATAAGCAAATGCTTTCTAACATAGTTGTGTCTACTGTAATTAGTATGAGATTTCCTCATAATTGAGAATTAATTAATCAATATGAGGCAGTTTATTCATAATCAGATTAAGTAAACAAACCCATCTAATCCCTGGTAGCAAGAGGTAGCATCTTTTTCTTCTGTATCACGCCCTCTAACTTTTAAAGCATGAATGCCATGTCTTCTAGGTATTATATGTTGTACATTTACCTTCTTTTATACACAGGATAAAAAATACAACACTTTAGCTTGTTTCTCTAATTAAGTATCATTACTAAAATCAATTTCACGTTGGTAGAGAGGTGAAGGCAATTATTGTTCTTCAATTATTTTAAAATTAGCATAAAGATAGTTGCTTTTGTGAGCTTGTCACTTAAATTATGTAGCGGACCTATTAAATGCTTTTGTATGGACTAATATGTATCTCTCCGAATGACTAATAAAGCAAGACGCCTTTGAAATGCTCCAATTGATGTTGTTGTACAATTGAAGTTGATATTCAATTTTTTTGGCTTGTTAGAAGTTGAGAATTACTCTAATAAGATACCAGAAAATCTAAAAATATCATAACTATCTTGCTCTTTCTCAACTGCTATACCATAGCTAAATCCATAGTGAAAAGTAGAATCCACTATACAGAAAGCAAATATATCTAGGTTATGCTAGGGCACCAATGTGGTACAATCTCATGATGAATCTACATTGCCAATTAGGATACAAAGAAAATTGGATGATCTATTGACTGAAATGGAAAAGAAAGGCATCTCTCTTGACAATTGCACACACTTTATCATGAAAAACAGAATAAAAAAATTGAAACTCTATTAAGGGATCTATTAGCCACTAACTCTTGCCTTTTGAACCAAACCATGGTGCTCACCGCTAAATGGTATGAATTAGGATATGTATATAAGCTTTATGAATTACCAAACACAACTAAGTAAACCATTTCCTAGAAGTCTAGAATTCATACTTATGGGCAGAAAAATTGACACCATAAATTTCAAACAAACTCATTCAAAATAGCAACATATTGATAAATTAAAGCACAAGCAACAGGTTGAATAATAACTGTGCAACAGATGCAATGATCCCAACCACCAACGTTAAGAACAAATGGCATGTTAGATTTTATCCAACATCCAAAAGCAAAGTACAATAGTTGTAAACAAACAAACATAGCTGCTATAAACATGGCTTCCATAGCAAAAATATATTACTAAAGTACAGAGCCACACTTAATAGATAAAATTCCATGTTCTATGTCCACCCAAAGATTTATCACCAACTCTTACATAGATAGTTGCAAGACTAACAGCATATGAATACAATGCAAGACAGCTAAAAAAAGTAATACCATAATAAAGCAGGTGGTACAGCTAATAACTAGAGCAGAAAATCAACTCATAACACTAGGCTATGGAGATCGCAAGGATCCAGAGAGTAGCATACTCACAAAATGAGCCTATGCCTCTCTCTTCATCCCCCAAAAAGCATCCATATTAGCTTTATGGTTTGCAAAATGGTTAATAGCCCTAATTTGATCATCTAAACTAAATTGATCATCTAAACTAAACTCAGGGATCTCAATTAGTGCCTCAAACAAAGATGTCCTTAATGTTGAGTTAAAGTCAAGTGTAGTCAGCGCTTGTTGGTTGAGCTTGTCAGTTATCGATCCCATGGTTGATTTCGTGTCTTCTAGAAGTGACCCCATTATTTTATCCATATTGATCATACGTTGGTCGGTCCTCTTTCACTTCCTATGTGATGATGTCTTCTTTTTCGACCTCGAACTGGATGGTGGCATAATAGATGTTGCATCAGTATATGTATCATTCCCCAACAAGAAGCCTATATGTGGCTCCATATTCTCGACTGATTTCTCTCCACCACTCACCTGCAAGCCATGTAACAACTCCTGGGTAATATAAGCTATGTCAAATAATTGCTCTCATATGGCTTGATTATTGCTGAATATCTTAACCCAACTGTTATACTAAAGGTGTGGCTTTCCTCTAAGCTTTGCCGCATTAGGTTGCATCTACAAACATAAACATGGAGTGAGAAACATATGTAAGCATGCTAATATAATAATTGGGTACAAACATAGAAGAAAAAAGCAAATAAATGGCGGACCTTCACATATTCACCCAAACTGATTTTGACTCAACAATATTCATATACGTTGTGGCATCCATGGAAGCTCAACCATTTCCATTACAACCAAGTATCCCTTTCAAAATAGAGTATGTCTTCTTCCACACTTGCAATTTCAACTTTATATGTTTCACAAGAATACCACTTCATAGAAATTTTTCAGCCATCATCGAATCCAATCTCACCATATAACCGCTTCTAAAAATGCTATCACAACGCCATCCATCTGCCCTTAAGTTCTTCAGTGCATGTATCAATGCTTCCTCCTCTTGATGCCTAGAAATGTTGTGGGGAAGCAACAACTTTACTTGACCTTTCTATGCTTTAAGAGGAGCATCCAAATTGCACCATTACCTATATAAAAAGGCAAATTTATTAAACATTAGCATTGTCAAGCATATCCAGCCATGTAAAATGCAAGTGAATAGAGCCAGGCAAGTTCACACATGTAACACATACATACACATAAATGTAGACAAACAAAAGCATGTCACAAACCCCTAATAGATGAATAATGTTTAATCTAAAATCACAATTTTAAAATACTTTTAAAAAGCACAAGTGTCAACTATTGTTAACATCTCCTACAACAAAACACTATACAACAATACAACCATCCCATCATTGAAGCCACATAAAATAGAGTTTCTTTTCATGAGAATAACTCAACATAGAACTTCAATTAATCTAACGACACCCTCTCCATGATTGATAATATTAGCAGCTAAGTTGTTATGCTTGTTGTTCCACTCAGATGAGCCCTCGATCATGCTAATATGGTCAAAATCTTTTGGTTGAGGTATTTCATTAGAAGCTAAAACATGTTTCTCCAAAGGGTCAAAAGGCATCTATGATCAAATGTAATTATGCCAAAGGACACACGGCAAGATAGGTTTTAAGTTTTAATGGGATAATAAGTTGTACTTCTTAGAATAGCTAATTGACTTTTCAAAAGTCTAAAAGCCCCCTCAATCACGTTACGTGTTCTGGCATGCTTCATGTTGAAATATTCATGAGGATTTTAAGGCGTTAATGCTCAATTGCTCCAATCATTAAGTTGGTATTTGATTCCACGATATATAGTCAAAAATCCTTCACAATTTATGTAACTCGCATGACACTGATAGACTCTATCTTGTAGCGGAACAACCATCTGTTCATGATGGCATCTTAGGTTCCACCCAATCTTTGATCTGCCAACGTCTATCTCGAGTTTTTCTCATGACCCGTTTCTCATTTCGGCCCAGTAGTTTACTAGCATAAGCATTAGAATACCTTAAAGTACTGGCGTACTCACCTATTTTGAATGCCCACAATCATCAAAGGCTCACATCTATCATGCCAAGCGTGTTTCCTTAATGGTCCTTAACTAGCTAGCATGCACGTTCTCAATCTAGGTCCCTTACATGCATCTCTTGATGGCAAGTAACAATCTCACTCCATCTCAGTATTGAGGGTTGCTCACATGCCCACAACGCAATCTTCATGCTTGTCACTTGCTCGGAGCGCTTAGGCCATGCCATAGTGCCCTTCGTTTGTGCCTCGCTCAAGTAGGGCCATATGTAAGTCTAAGACTTATGTGATGTGCCATCATTTTATTTAAGTCCCACACAGAGCATTGGACTTAGTTTTTCGCTTGTTAGCATTATGCTTCATTTGCCTACTATGCGGCGTGACCCTACGACCGCATGTCTAAAGCCAATGGACCCTCGTAGCAAGGTTAGAACCCATAGCTCATGCTTTATGAGTTAGTTCATGAGATATTTAGGTATTTATCTCGATCACTCAATCGACTTAGAGGTGTTGTTCCATAATTTTGAAGCCCGCGGGGTAATAGCAGTTTCACCTCACAACCTCTTGACACCCCCTGGACCTAATGTGGGTCCTCTTGTCCCCACGCTGCCCAGTTCGATTTTCAACCCATTTAAGGATTTTAAACACTCCTATGACATATCTAGAGCCGACCTTTGAAGGCTCCTTATCGCTTTCAAGGAGTTGCCTACTTAGTGCTTTAACAACACAGTGGGACCGACCGGTTGCCCACCATGGCATGTCCACTATCCTAACAGCCCTTCAGACATGCTTGTTCCCCCTGTAATAGATTTAAAAAAAAAAATTGTTGTACTTGCAGTAAATATTGAAATGCCGAACATGTATACATTTTCATAACTCAATCCCCCGACATCTAAATCACTTGCTGCTTAAACTGTTAGATAGCTCTCAGCTTCTAAGTTAACTTTGCCAAGTTCCAGCCCTATCCAATTTTCCATGGAATAGTAATTACCCTCAGAATAAGCTAAAATCACAACAATGCCACTACACTGCCACATTCTAAAGATATTCACCATTTTCTATCTAAATGGAACTATCTACTAGTGAAACTTGGTAGAATTATTCCCTACACTCCAAGGAGTACCTACTGAAATAGTTTCACAAAACTCTTTTTTCAAGCTGCTCTACTAAATACATCTTTTTGCCACTTGTGTGCAAAAAATTGCTTCCTAGTTTCCCTTAATGTTCGGTGCCGAAACAGATACAGAATGACTTCAAACTTGATGGGAAGCATCCTCCTACCTCAGAGAGTATGCTATTATAATAGTTTTTAAATTCGCACCTTGTAAGTGTCTCTACTCATGGGCTATTTCTACCCTACTGGGTGAGCCGAAGTTTTGTTGCTCCTAACGCTCTTTCAAGTCATGATCGTTGTTCTTCTCGAATGAGCTACCCATGACATTGCGTCACATAAATAGTAATTTCCTAAAATGTAAAAGACATGAAGTTATATTACATCAAAGTGAAGACTAGATAAAGATATCTAATTAACAAAGGATTTTGTAGTATAAAATGACATACCAACTGGTAATCTGAGGCCATTGGGTTTGTTAACAACTCAACGCAACACCCTACTATCAGCAATGGATCCTTCCCAATTGACTAGGAGATATATGAAATTTAGATCTTGATTGCAGACACCAAGAATGTTCACAGAAATCTTACCCTTCCTCGACCTATAATGAGTTTGTTTGCTAAGTGGAACACAGACCAATATGTAGGTTCCATCAATGGCACCAAGACAACCATTCAAAAAACAAGTTCAAGTTTTATGTAAACAATAGTCTATAAATAATAATTCGAGACGCATATCATTACTAATCAAGCATACTTTAAAGCATCTCCACGTTTCATTAGTATAATCTTCATGGATGGGTTGAGGATTGACTAGGAGCAATTAACTAATCTTTATCATTGCCTTGAGACATTGTCGGAAATATTTGCTAAATGTTTGACTAGATCTCTTAAAACCATGCTTTACTATCATATTTTTCTTATGATGAGCAAGGATAGATAGAAAAGTGGCAACTTGTTTAGGGATACCTACAAATTTGTCTGTTCGAAGCCCTCCGACATACTCCATCAAATAATAGAGTCTCTAAAAGGCATTTCTACCCATATACAAGTTATCTAAGCATGATCGATCATTGATTTCCACAATTTATCTCAAGTGTTTTAATAGATTAGGAATCTTAGAAATAATGCTCCACCTCCTAGCCACCCGATTCCTCACATTGCCATATCTCCATAATGTAAAATGTAAGCACAGTAAAGCAAATATATGCATGTTACTCTTTGTAGCAAAAAATAAATAAATCCACATCAAAAGGCAAACTCACATATTCTTGTCCATGCATACGCCCTATAATTGATATAACAAAAAAAGAACAATTTCAGGCTTGGTAAAATCCATGGGGTACCTAAATTAACAAGCTAGACTCAGTACAAACAATATAGTTCAACCCTATAACACATCCACCTTCAAACAATTAGTTGATCTTATGCTATGTTACACTTAGTTGACATTAAGAGGAACATCTGACCATAGTATAACTACATTCACTATTATACATTTATACACCATTACATGAGGTTTTGTTTCCAATATGATCAACAATCATTTTCCAAGTAAAATCATAGAGGAGATCAAATGAGGAAAGAACGGTTGCTGAGATACAAAATAAGTAGAAATAACATGGAATTAGCAAATGAACAAACGAGATAAGTACGGACACATAACTAAAATGGCATAAATATAGCCTGGGCAAATAGTCTTACATGGTACAGTAGCATAGTCATATATATCAGTTTGAAATTGGGAGTAATCCATGGACATAAATTTGGTAAGTAAAAAATTACACACACAAACATGGGATTAAAGACAAGAAGAGGCATTTCAAACATGGATAGGGCTACTTACTTGCATGAGACAAACTCCCAACTTCAAATCGAGTAGCAAACATAGTCATATGTCTCAAAATGTTCAATGCAAAACTTGAATCAACCAAGAAAAAAGCAAACTTAGCTAAAATTTCTTGTCATTCTCTTGGGACATGTAGCATATTTGGTAATGGAAACCCTAAATATGAAATTGGCTTCAAAATCTTTTAAGAAATGTACAAGGTGAGGATCTAAAATGAAGAATGCCCTTCTTCAAATTAGACTCTCACTCTATTGTAGCAAAGATTTGCAAATCGCCCTTCAGGCTAAGGTTTGCTAAATGGGGGTGCAAGTGGGAAATGGTCTTCAATAATTGATATAAGAGAGTGTGTTCACAAGGTAAGACCAAGGGCGAGGAAGTAAAAAAATTTATCTTTCATATGGGTAGAAGGGACCTTTGCAACTGCCCTCTGCTGCTACAGTAGGGTGCGATTACTTAATTGCACTTCGGGAGCCACTACGTCAATATCCACTTATGTGTGATATAATACCGAGTTGGCTACTATTTGTGGGCCGGCCCGATCACTTAATATCACAAATTAAACTAGTTATTAAGTGAGATTGTAGATTGCAATTCACCCTATTAACACAAATCAAACGGAGCCCAATAAGACCTAAAATAGTATTTTATTATTCCTTTGTTTGGTTCTCTTTAAATGGGTCCATCAATGGTAGATTCCCCTATCCAAATCCAAACAACAAAATATCTCAATAATAAATTCTATATTTTACTTTACCGTAGCTAAAATGTCCAACAATAAGACCCAATACCATGTTATACCTTAGATAATCCAAAACCCATTATGTTTGTAGGTTAGGTATAATTTATTGGATTTATTTTTTAATGTATTTACTATTTTTTTTCCAATATATATTAAAAAGATTTTTGATATTTATATCTATACAATTAATAAAGCCCCTATCCCTTTTTTAGTGTGTTTTTATATATCTTTTTTCAAAATACCCTTATTTTTATTTTTAATCTGATAACTTGCATAGATAATTAACTACTGTCCCTTCACTACCATTTTATATATGCCTAACTTTATTGAAGGCAATATGCATTTTCATTTCTCTGCAAATTGTTCTATCTTTTCTTAAATTCTTATTGTAGGTATGCCCTCTTTTATCTTTTCTATTTTATTGTAATGTATTTGTATAACTTTCATTTGAAGTTTATTTAATGAATACAAATAGCTTAGTATTTTTATTTTTATAAATTTAATAGTTTTAATATATATGATGTGTCTATTATATACACCAATTATACTATTAAATACACACATCGAATGTGCAACGGCCACTAGTTATTATAAAGGAAGGCCTTTTACTTTCATAAATAGAAATTATTTCAAAATTTTCATTATTTTCCAACCTTTTTACCCTCTAAAGAATATTCAAATATTACAAAGAATCAATATAATAATTATATATTGTTATGACATGAAGAACTAATATTAAAATGCAATAAAATTATAGGTATAATTGTAATTGAATTGAAAAATTACACAAGCCATATTTCAATTCTCAATATTGAGGGGTGTTTTCTTAATTATCTAAGTGAAGTACATTTCGACACTTGCTCTTTAAAATGTAAATGTTCAATTGTTCAAGTTGTATTTTCTTTCCATTGAGACGAGAAGAACATGAGATTGAAAAGAATGGGATGCAGTCTTTCTTGCAATATTTCGTTCAGTAATTTCCATTCATTTATTATTTGAATAATTTTTGTATTTTATATTATTTGTCTGTATTTAATAGCTGTGATTCGATTGAGTATAATTTTTATCCAACTCAAATTATTATTTAGTTAAAAGGTATTGGATCCTTTATATTTTTGTGGCTCGATTTTTAATCCAAGCATGAGTATAATTATGGATACTACCTAGAAGTTGAGATATGAAATTAAGGCCAACATTTTCAACTATAACAGACGAACTTATATATGAATGGTACAATTATTTGAACTAATATTTGTTTATAAATAAATATAAAAGAATACGTAAAAGGAGATGCATTTGGAGGACTAACTTATACCATAATTAAACATACTTTTCTTGTTGCCTAATATAACTTATTGCAAACAAAAAGGGAAAAGAAAGAAAAGAACAGTAAAAATTACAATAAACTTTCCTTCCAACCGTAATGCAATCTAAATGGTATCGTTTCTGAAAAACTTAAGCGCGCGAATGGTTTTATTTTCATCATTTTAAAATTTGAAAAAATAGTCAGTAAAAAAAGAGTTGAAAATAAATTTATATTTAGATAAATTGTTGGAAAAACAATAATTTGTTGGATTTAATAGATTGTAAATGAAAAGAGATAAACATAATAAAATAGAGAGAGAAAATATACAAGTTTTTAAAATATATATATATATATATATAGATTCTTGAAAAATGTATTTTGAGAATAAAATTAAAATAATATTGAATAAAAATATGTAAAAAATGATATATTTTAATTTTTAAATTATAAAAAATATAAAAATAACATTTGAAAATAAAACCAAACGGGCACTAAAGTTTCCATCAATTTTCGTTTTTCTATTTGTCACCGTTAGTGAAGTGTAAACAAAAACAACTACAATAGTAACCAAATATTTACACTCGGGAAATAGGACGGGGAAAAATCTATGAATATTATTAATTCTTTCAACATTAAAACATGAAATTAAAAGATTGCGCAACAACTTAAAAAAAAAAGTTACCTATTGTTTCTTGAAAAGATTTGGGAAAAAAATAGTTACTTATTCTACATGGAAAACATAAATAGTTCGCAATTCACACTACTCTAAAATCAAATTCGATTAGGAAAAAAAATAAAAATAAAATAAAAAAATCAAACGTTATGTGATTGTAGTGCATCATCTTCTTCATTTAATGTGCATATTTAGTAAAACATAACACAGTGATTAGAATACTTCAATAAATTTAACCTAATCCCATATTATCAATATTGATCAATAACAAAAGTTTGTTTTATATCCATACTTTTAGAACTGACAACCAAATATAATATTATATAGTATTAAAATATAATATAATTTATATACTCATTTCAATTTTATAATGTACAATCTCATCAAGATAGCCAAACGCAGCTTTTTTCTTGAATTTTTTCACTAACAATTTTATTAAAATTGGTTCGTTTAAAAATTAATATTTCATGTCATTTAGTATATAATTATTATTAAAATTATATTGCCTTATATTTATTTGTACTATTTGTAATTTAAATTTATTTATTTATTATTATAATTAATTTTAATGTTATCTATGATAAAATAAATTTATATATGCAAAAATAATTTGCCATGACTGCTGGTACTATAAAAAGGAACACTACCTAATAAATTTACTATAAAAGAAGAATTGCATCCATTTCATTTAGATGACACCTTAATTCCTCCGCAATCTATGCACATTGCTCACTGAGGTGTAAACGAGCTGAATCGAGTGCGAATTTAGTAGGTTCAATCTCGGCTTGTTTATTAATTCGCGGGTTCGAACTCGAGTCGAGCTTAAAAAGCCAAGCTCAAGCCCGACTTATTGAAATTAATGAATGCTTGGCGAGCCTTATCGAACTTGACTTGATAAAACTTATTATAGAGAAGCAGAAAAGTTCAATTTGTTAAGCTCGAACTTAAGTTCGTATAGATTTGAATTAATTAGAGCTTATTTAGACTTAAAACAAAATCTATAATTATAAATTTTTTAAATAATTTTGTTCTATATTTTTCTAAAAATAAAAAATTGAATTATTATTATTATTTTCTTATCTTTATATATTTTATTATATTGGCTCAGATTATAATTATATATATGTATATATATATATATAATAAAAAAGTTTGTTTAGACTCGCGAGGTTTTCGAACCGAATATTATTGAGCTCGATTCAACTAATTTAACTAACGAGCTCGAGCTCGGACTTGCAAAAATCAAACCGAATACGAGCGTTCATCAAGTCGAGTTCGAACTGTTCGCGAATAATCTCGTATCATTTATACCTCTACTCACCACTCGACTAAAAAAATTTTAGGCATGGTCCCAAATTATTGTAAAGCCAAAAGGAATCATAAATGAGGAAGCCCCTGTCAAGGGCAAATATGTAATATCGCCACCTCCAATAGGTGAACCGCCATTTGGTTCACATTTAAATTCAAATCCGAAACTTAAAAATTATAAAATATTTACCTCTTTCCCTTTCAGACATCCCCAAGAAAAACACTCCCATAAATGTGATCCAAGAAACTCACAAGGTTCGCAGAAATGGAATCACGAAAACAAAAACCCGATTCGAATTCTTATCCCCCTTCTCCATTGCCAAACCCTCCGCCATCATCTTCAATCTTCAAGGACATTTCGAATTTAAAAACCCCCAAACATCCCACAAGAGCTCTGAGTTTCCAGGCGTCTCCCCAATTCTTTACAGCCTCCAAAAACACACCCTTGTCCTCTTTACGACGCGGTGCCAAAACATCTGCTTTGAAATCGAAAGCGGCGCACAGATTAAAGGCCTTTGAGCTCGAGCAATCCAAGTCTGCACGGAAGGCTCAAAGTGAGAAAGAAAAATCACTCAAGTCACTTGCAAGATCGCTCACTGTGTGGCTCAATTTTTTGTTTGAAAACCCAAGCTCATGTGGCTGTGATCCAGCAAACTTCACTGGGGAAATTGATGGTTCCAATTTGTGTTTAGGTGGTGGGGCAAGGGAAGTGTTAGTGAATAATGGGAAGAGAGAGAGTGGGCCAGGCGTCAGGGTGGGGGTTGATGGGCCATGGAGAGGCCCAAAGAGGCAAAGGGATTTGTTGTGGACAGGAGAGGGCAGTGATGAAGTGGGAAACAATGGGTTTCCAAATTCCAAGTTTTCAGGATTGAGGACTTCGTTGAAGGAGATATGTAGTTTTGAGGATTTGAAGGAAAGAATGAGGTTGCATTTGAGCTTGGGTAGTTGCAAAGATATTTTTGAATCAATGACTCAAGTAGCAAAGGTTTGATTTCCATTTTGTTTGATTGTGATTTTGGAAATTTTCTGGAGTGAACTTTTATAATTCGGCATCGTGGCAGTTTTCCACTATGTGGCGTGGAAATTGATTGATGAGCTCATTTCATTTATATTGTAGAAAAATGTGTTGTTGCATTGAACAAGGCTAATTATGAAAATGCCGTTAGTTTGGCTTTATGGATTGTTTGATTTGTTTTAGGTGGCAGTCATGACTGTACTTCACAAAATTACTTGATTTTCAATTGTTAGCATAATAATTGTAACAAGTGAAGACAAACCAAATTGGGTAGTGACTAGAGTTGGTTTTATGATGATTGATTTTATTTTTCCTCCTTTCTGTTGCATGGTTGAATTCATGAAGTTCCTATGCTAAATTCTTATATTAGTGCTCTTAGTTAACAATTTTTTTCGTTTTTCCAATTTTGTGCTAAAGAATATTCTTCCAGTTGTGTTCTCCTGCAATGCAAAATTGAAGGTCTGATTTTAAATGCCATTGATAAATTAGATTCCAATGAAAGGTTTAAGCTGGATGAAACTGTTTTTGCCAGGCATTGTGACCATGTCTATATTCTCTAAATTTGAGTTTTGGTATATAGTAAATAATGTATACTGGAATTTGTTTGAAGGGTACTTTGGTTTTTGAGATCTTGAAATGTGTTGTCAAATTTTCTTATAAGCTAGAGTTCACCTGTTCTGGCTATGTATTAAGTCATTCTATTCGAAGCCTTGTCCTGCTTTCACATTGATTAGACTATTTTTAATGATCATCTTGCAATTTGTTCTTGTTCTTATTTTTCAGAACATTGATGAAGGACGGCTAAAAATGAGGGCAAGTTGCCCCATAGTGAGTGATGTAGGGATGAAGGAGAAAGCCATGAGAACTCTCATGTGTTATAACCCAATTTGGCTTCGAATTGGTTTATATATAATCTTAGGTGGTGACTCCTTGTTACCAAACAGTGATGTCAATTCTGAGCAAGAAAATGCATTCTTGCAAATGGTTCTTGAAAAGCAGTTTTTCTCACATGCTGGTCTGGCCAAAGCCCATGCTTATAACAGGCTGGTTGATGGATTATACAGGCCAGGTTACTATGAAAAGTTAGGGAATGTCATATTGAAGAGATTTTTGTTGCTGGTTATCATAGTTGATAGAGCCAAGTCTCAAACAAGTCTTCCCCTTAAATATGGTATTGATGGACTGGATGGTGGATCTCCTCCATTGTTCTCCTCAAAATCTATTATCAAATCAAGCCGCCAACTTATTGTTGGTAATCCACCTTTCTTCACATCTGTGCATATAT
Source organism: Jacaranda copaia (assembly GCA_014898725.1). Taxonomy (NCBI): domain Eukaryota; kingdom Viridiplantae; phylum Streptophyta; class Magnoliopsida; order Lamiales; family Bignoniaceae; genus Jacaranda; species Jacaranda copaia. The sequence continues at coordinate 70,497 of JACGDI010001224.1, forward strand.
TTGTGCTTGTGCTATTTGTTTATTATTGTTCTTAACAGTCTGTGGACTGACTTTTGTCTCTTTTGTTCAAAATAGAATTTTTATCTTCTGATGTGATGCACGGGGAAGGCAATCTTTTGGCGCATCTTGTGATAGTTGGATACAAAGTAACTTATCAGCAAGTAAGCAACTTTGCCTGTATAATTTTCTCTTTAGGTTCTAATGAGAAAGTTTCTCTACGTATGTTTTAACTTTTTTTTTTTAAGAGAAAGAATTTAGTTTTGCTTACTATGTCAAACTTGATTTTCACTTCCACAAAGTCACAGACATTTTTCTTTATTCTACAGAATCCGCTGATTGAGTATAACTTCAAAGTCATTGATTTATTTGAAGATCTCCGAGATGGCATCCGGCTCTGCAGAGCCATTGAACTTTTAAAACATGATTCTTCCATTCTTATGGTTTGGTGCATGTAGAACAGATTATTACTTTGTCTTATGTTTTTCTGCTTCATATGATGTAATTGATGGTTTCTTGGTTGGACAGAAAGTGGTAGTTCCATCTGATACTCAGAAGAAGTGTCTGGTTAATTCTGGTATTGCACTGCAATATCTAAAGCAGGCTGGTGTACCATTGCTTGATGAAGACGGCACAGAAATTATTGCCGAAGATGTAGTTAATGGGGATAAAGAGCTTACACTTTCATTACTTTGGAACATGTTTGTTCACCTGCAGGTGGGTTGATGATTTTTCTTGTCAGTTCTTTTCGTTTAAGGCTGACTGCATACCTAGAATCACCTGGCTTTTTTCTTTTTTTTTTTTTGCATTGGTAAAGAAATATCTTGGTCAGTCTCTATTTTTTATGTGAAGGAACTGATGTGCCACCATAGAGTTTGATGCCAATCCAGGAAGGAATCAGCTCATTTAACACTTATGGTTTTTGCAGTTGCCTCTCTTAATCAACAAAATGCTTTTATCAGAAGAAATTTCAAATGTTCGGGGAGTTGTTATGGTATGACTCAACTATACTGTTGTTTTATTACAAAAGAATGTCTGTATACTTACATTTGCTTTGGCATATCTATTCCTTCTGTGCATTTGAAAATGTTTCAAATAATTCATCTTATATTTTACTAGTTGTTGCCAGTTTTTGTGTCTCATTTGTGTCTGCATTGCTTTGCAGGAGAGCTCAAGCACCCAGACGCTCTTGGATTTGCTTCTTAGTTGGGTTCAGGTGTTTAATCATCTACGCAAATATATTTTTCTTTAGCTTCTGGTCATGTCATTAAAATTTTTCATTTCATAGAGAGGAATGCGGAATAAAAGAATGTCCACAAAGATCTTTTTAAGGAGAGAACAATTTTTGAAACAAATAATGAGGTGAAAAAGTAACGAAAAAATAGACCATTATTTTGTGAAATTTAATGCTGTTTCCTGGACTGGAATATATCAGATTTTCTTACTCTTGCTATCAAAGGCAAACCAAAGAGACATAAAATTATAGAATGAATAGGCTTGCTGGGAGCTAAGCAAATAAAAGATCATTAGCTAGCCTGGCATTTTACCAGTGTGTGTTAAAATGGGTGAGAGATTGATGGAAGGAATGATCAAGCAAGTGAGCTTTTTGATGAACCCGTAAAATTGAACTGTTGCATTTTCCCACACATGTTCTCCTTGGTAACTTAATACATTTTTAACCTACAAGAAAAATCATTCTTCCCTTCAGGCAATTTGTGAAACTTACGAATTGAAGGTTGACAGTCACGCTTCCCTATTGGATGGAAGAGTCATGTGGTGCCTGCTTGATTATTACTTCCGCAAAGAACATGACTGTACATGTTCTTTTAAGGTAGTGGCCTACATTTCTTAATTCATCGCTTTTCATGCTGAAGTTTAATCTCCAACTCATTCCACTATGGTTCACAGGACCCAGATGGAAAAAAAAAAGAAGTTTCTATCATGTCAGCAATTGAATATACAGATGCGGTGCATAATTTCATACTTTCTCAAAAATTAACATCTTTGTTGGGGAACTTTCCGGAGGTACTTCTATTTAGCATGCATTAATGTATGTGGGCATAGCAATTACACAAAAATCTTAGTTTTATGATAGCAAGGCAGCAGAAATAGATCTAAGCTAGTTGCAGTTGAGTGTTTTGTTGCTTGAGATAAGTAACTGAAACCTTTTCTCAATTCAAAACTGCTGTTGGTGGGCTCATACTTGTGAAATTGTTTATTGCTCCTAGTTACTTGATGTTATTATGGAAGCTTTAGCATCACTGGTTTAAATTAACCAAATGAACATTGACAGCAAGAATCAACTTTGTTGAGTTTTGTGGCCAACTAGTAATTATGTGATCGGTTTGGTTCTGTAGCCAAGCAGTTTATTAGAAATGCAGAAGTGATCAAGTCAATTTTCTTGGTAAATGGACTTTAACTAGATGGTACTTTAGTTTCTCTACGATGTTACTATCCATGCATCAAGAAAAAATGCATGGACAACCACAGTCCATAAGTATCTACATGCTACCAAATATACATTAAGATAGTCTTTACCAACAAGACTTTTTTAATCAGTTTCTGTGACAATGTTTATCTGATGTTTTCAAAGTTGTATTCAAGTTGATATTGCTTCTGTAGCATGCAATCTTATTGGGCTAATATGCATGAGACTGCCACCAACAGGTTTTACAAGTCAGTGACATACTAGAACATAATGGTGCTTGTAATGGACAGAGTGTAATTGTCCTCTTGGTCTTTCTCTCAGTTCAACTACTTGTAAAAAGAAACACGGTAATTTTTGAAGCACATTGCTTTACATCATTTTGTAAGTGGACATCTGGAAATCATTTGACACACGGTTTTCTTTTCAGGATAAGTTAAATTTTCATAAATTGCTGGGTTTCGGTTGCCAAAGTCCAAACAGCATGTGCTTAAGTACAGAGGGGAACAATGGGAAAGGTCTCACTTAATTTGTGTAATCTTTTTGTAGTGTCACAGTTGATTGTCACATATCAATTTTCTTATCTTACAACATGCAGAAGTTGTCTGTCTTCCAATTCAATAACCTAGTTCTAGGCTGTGAACTTGATTAGAATTGTGATGCTCTTGCAATCTTGGCTATTATGGCATTCTTGGAGAAAGTTTTCTTGCACAAGGAAAATCAGGTTCAAACAGCAGTAAACTGCTGAACTTGATCATTCTAAGTATCAAACAGAACACAAATCTCTATCCAATGAACATCTAGATTTCAGACACTTCCTCAGACAAGCTGATGGTTAAAGATAAGACATTGGTCACGCAATTTCACTCCAAACCTTTAGGTAGTAGAAAGGAACTTTTGAACAGTAAGTTTAAAAATTTGTATAGCCATTTCTATCGCTTCCTAGTAAAGAAGATTATTAAGTAATGGTACCCTTCTATACTGAGAAAGTGTCTGCTTGGTCAACACATCATTCATCTTTCTATCTATACAATTTCTCCAATGAGGAAAGTTTAATGATCTGTAATCAGATATTTTTATATTTATTGGTTGCTCCTGTAAAATATCCTTGTTAGTGCAGATCCTACAAGGGATTTTAAGGCTATAATGGCTTGGTGGCAAGACATGGCCCAACAGAATGGCAAGTGCACTTTAAAGCCAGCTGCTTTTTCCGTACAAGGTTTCTTAACTAGCAGAAAGGACAGCACTGTTGAAAGAGGTAAACATCACAAGATTTTGCTGCTTTTATGGAAAAAACGGTTTGTTGATGGAAGATGGTTCTCTGGATTTCTTTCATTCTTTTTTTACCCCCTTTCAAACTTGGTTGAGACCATGAAATTTCTAGAATTATTGCTATATAATTCTGAATTCAACATGCAATTGCTGTAAACTCTAAAGAAATGTTCAATTAGGTGTAAAGTAGGATGAAGCATTATAGCCCTTTTTGAAGTGGTGAAGTATGACCTGGGTCTAAAGTTCTTAATGCATGGCAAACCTTAAAGAGATATACGAACTTTTCTTCAGTTTATTGGCATGGTTCTGGAGCATTGTTTTTCAAATATTCCTCTCTTTGTATACTCACATTCTCCTCAAAAACCTTTCCCACTTTGATCAAAACTAGGAAGAAAAAAATTTGAAGCGCCCTTCTTGTTCATTTCTTTGCTTTTTGCTGAATAATAATCAATTAGCTCAACATCCTGACAATCAGATTTGTTTTGCTGTTTCAGAAAATGCTGCGGCAATAATACAGTCTCATTATAGACGATTAGTGGACCGTCGCAATTATATTAAAATAACAAGTGCAGCTCTAGTCTTGCAAGGTGCTGCATTGGCTTGGCTATCAGCGAAGAAGAAAGTATCTGTAAAGGAGCTAAGGGCAAGGAGCAAGCTAGCATCATTATTTTGTTCGTATTTCTTCTAAGCAAATATGACATACTTTTGGTTTATTCTTCCTCTTACCTTGTCTGATTCAAAGCTAACAATACAGCTAGGAGGGCGCACTTGGAAAAGTTAGAATTGTATATTACATTTATGGCTGACAGGCAGTACTTTGTCAACTTAAAAAAGTCAATCACAGTCATTCAGCAGGCTGTAAGGGCCTGGATTGCTAGGAGACATTACAAAGCAAGTATCAGTTGTAATCAAATGCATAATCCAAATCTCATAAATGCTGCCACTGTCATTCAGAGCTGCATTCGTGGATGGAGGGTAAGGTCTGTTTATGCTCAAAGGGTCAAAGGTTCAGTTACGTCTGAAGAAGGTAGAGTGGATGATTTCCAGACAAAAGCAGCAATCATAATTCAGCAATCTTGGAAAGACTACGTCTCTAGCAAATATATCCAAAGTCAGCACCTTGCTGCAACTAAAATCCAGAGCCATTATCATGGTTGGTGGATCAGAAAGAATTTTGCATGCAAGAAGCAAGCAATAAGAACAATTCAAAGGAGTTTCCGGTGTTCAAAGAGTAGGAGAGATTTCAAGATTCAAAGAGAAGAAAATACGTCGGCAACTATCATTCAATCTCATGTTCGTGGATGGATGGCTCGTAGACAATCTTATAGAGAAAGGAATCTTTTTATTAGGATTCAGGTAAGGTTTTTTTGATTGTTTGGTAATATCTTAAAGGGCTTATATCCTTCTTCTTCTTGAACTGAGAAGATGTTTCTAACTTTTTAACTTTCATGCACTTATTCTTTGGCTTTATCAGGCTACTACATACTTAAACCCTTCTCTTTTCGCTGGTATTAGAGTCAGAAGTTAAATCAACTTTAATTGAATCAGGTTTTCTGGGTCTTGAATCTTGATTCAGTACTACGAGTCAGTTGTCTTTCCTTCAAGCCAATCCCACCTTGGAGCCTCGTATCTTTCCTTGCCTACCAACCATTTAAGTTCATTATTGTTCAGAAGAAAAAAATTATGGTGTGCAACGCCGGAGCCTATATGAATATAGTTAACAGTCCACACGGGATAGTCTATTCTCCTTTCCACATCTAGTGCCTACATTTTGTCCCAAAATCAATCAGACTAGGGGTGTAAAGGAGTCGAGCTGAGCTCGAATCTAGTAGACTCAAGTTCAGCTTGTTTATTAATTCGCGAGCTTAAGCTCAAACCTAAAAAGCAAAGTTCAATTTAGATTCATTGGAATAGACGAAAGTTCGGTGAGTTTTATTGAACTTGACTTAATAAGGCTTATTATAGAAAAGCAGAAAAGCTCAATTCATTGAGTTCGGATGAGCTCAAATTCAAGCTCAAGCTCATATATGTTTGAATTAACCAGAGCTCATTTAAACTCAGAATAAAATTCATAATTATAATTTTTTTTTTATATTTTCTTAAAAATAAAAAACTGAATTATTATTATTATAGATTTTATTATATGAGTTTAGATTATAATTATATATTTGTTTGTATACATAATAAAAAAGCTCGTATAGGCTCATGAACTTTTTAAGTCGAATATTATTGAGTTTGACTTGGCTTGTTTGATTAATGAGCTCGGGCTCGAAAAGATCAAGCCGAATACAAACATTCATTGACTCGAATTTGAGCCGTTTGCGAATCGTCTCATCTCATTTACACCCTTAGGTCAGACAGGCAACGTAACATGAATGATTGAAATTTATTTAGTTTACAACAATAAACATGGTTGTTTATATGAAAAGTTACTATTATGTTGGTTTGCTGTATGCAAACATGGTTGTATCTTATAAAGAGTATCATTTGTTGATATGGATCAGACCTTCTGCCGTGGGTGGCTGCAAAGAAAGGAGTTTTTGTTCCAGAAGGATGCTGCCATAAAAATTCAAAATGCTGTCCGTTGCATGAACTGTCGCAAAGCATTTGTTTCTCAAAGAAATGCTGCAATTGATATCCAACGTTTTCTCAGGGGGGAGAATAGTAGGAAAAGGCTTCTAGGTAACTCTTCTTTCAATGAAGTCCTTGGCTCAATATTCTTGATTTTGGTCTTAGGCCTTCAGTTAAGTTGGTCTCCTGTTAGGCTAGAAGCATGTCTGTTGGTCATATCTCCCTTTATCGAGCCCTAACCATCTTGAATATGCACTAATCCAGGAAGTTTCTGCTCCCATAAGGCCTCAAGGCAAGGCTTCCAGGGTCTTGAATTAAAGATATTCCTCCAATGTGTCGAGAAGTTGCAAAGATGGTGGAGGAATGTTCTCCAAGTTAGAGTCAAAACAAAGTCAGCAGTAGTAATCCAATCACATTTTCGAGGATGGGTAGCAAGGCATATGGCAAAAAGAGAAAAGCAGCGCATCATTGTAATTCAGGTGAGTTGTTATTACTTTTGACCTTTGCATGCTTCATTATGCTTTTTCATATGGAAACTGATGAATTTTGTTGAGTCGACTTATGCTTCGTGTACTTAAATGCATATTAGCAAACATAATTAGAGTTGAATCTTAAGAGTTTGTGATGGCTCTCATTTTCTTCAACTATTCTTGAATTTTCAATGCGACAGTCGTACTGGAAAGGTTACCTTGCAAGAAAAGGTACAAGAGGTCAGCTGCTGGACCTGCGGTTAAGAATGCAAAAATCTGCAGCAAATGTGGATGATGGCATGCGCTTAATAAACAGGCTTATTGCAGCACTATCAGAACTTCTGAGTATGAGAAGTGTCAGTGGCATTTTGCACACATGTGCAACTTTGGGTACGCATTTAATTTCTGTCCTCTTTTAAATTGGTCCCCTCATATTTATATGCATTAAAAAATACCTTAAGAGGTTAGAGCGTCATTTTTAAGCACTGAGGACATATGTTTGTTTATGGATGGCAATAGGATGGGACTTGCCATTACCCATCTATTCCTTTTTGAACTTGAAACCCATGCAATCCCACCTCAACTTTGAACCCGCCCTTAATCAAAGTGGGCAGGGCTTGATTTACCCATAACCATTGCCATGCCTACTATAAGCATAAATTATCTCAAAAAGTTGCAGGACAAATCAAATGGCATAAAACAGGGCATGTTTTTACAGATGTGGCCACAGAACTTTCACAAAAATGCTGTGAGGAGCTTGTTGCTGCTGGAGCCATTGGTACCTTGCTGACACTAATCCGTTCTGTGAGCCGGAGCATACCAGATCAACAAGTTCTAAAGCATGCGCTCTCAACTCTCAGGAACCTTGCCTGCTATCCACACCTGACTGAAGTATTGACTCAGAGTCATGGATGTGTGGAAATTGTTCTTTTGGAGTTCCTAAGGTGTGTCAGAATCTGTGTGTGCTAAGGTCATAAGTAATCATATGCATATCATTTCATAACAAGTGTAATATTTATTTTCCTTAACAGAAACAAAGAGGAGGGATATTTCATTGCGTCTGAGCTGTTGAAGAAAATATGTCTGAACGAAAATGGCGCAAAAGCCATTCGCAAGTCACCAGCTCTTTTGAAGAGGTTGAACAACTTTGTTGAAGAACTGACTAGAAAGGCAGCAAATGATAAGAGGTGAATTTATTTCAGAGTATCTTCTTAGTAACATTTCATCATATATTAGTATGGCAATGATAATAAATTGTGTATAGGAATGCAAGGAACTTGGTGGCAAGAGAAAATGCAGAGAGAAGACTAAAAGAGGCTGTTGAGCTCCTCAAACTCATTGCAAACGCCTAAGGAAGCTTCAGTTGCAGGTGTGTTCGTCTGTGTGTGTGTGTTTTGGGTAGTGTATCTATTGTCATGTAGGGGGGTATAAAGGGATTTTGCTATGTAGTTGAGTGTAATGGATGCTCTAAATCTGAATGAAGTTAATTTGAGATCATGTTTTCTTTTATATATTTATGCATGAATATACACTAAGAATTTATTAAGATTTGAATTTCGAATTGTATATAAAAAAGTACGAGAATAATGCGGCAAAACTAATTCATCACTCAACAATTGGAGATTGACTTCTTTTTTTTTGGTTAAATTCAAACTTCAGCTCTTTTGGCTCCTAGTCAACCTTCATGTAAGAATTTTCTTTTTTTAAATATTAAGTTGGGACTGAATATTAGTAATTTTTTGTATAAAATTATTGTCTATGTTCATATAGTAATATGGAGAAGATAAAGGCTTTGTTTGGTTATATTTCCTTGGAATAATCTTGTTTTGAGGAAATATAACTAAATATATCTTTATTTTTCTTATAAAATGCACATTTTTCAATATATATTATATATATTATTATTCTAATATTAAAAAAATTATTTCATTCTATTTTTATTTTAAAAATCAAACAAAAAATATTGATTTGATTGTTATAGTAAAAAATATCTTCTTTAAAATATAAATAAAAATATCAAAAAATAATTTTTATATTTTTTAATAATTTATTTTCTTAAAATACATAATAAAATCAAATAAAAAATAAAATTAAATGCTACCAAAATTATTTTAAGCACAAATGGAACCATAAATGTTCCTTCTTTGAAAGAGATAATTTGTTATTTTACTTGATGGTTAAAGGCGAATTCAAAGCTGAACAATGATAATTTTGAATAAATATTTAGAATGATACACATTGATCAATAAAAACAAAATTCAACCATGAAATCTATTTTTTACTTTTAACAATTTATTTCTTAAAAAAATATTATTTTCAGTACAAAACTCTAGTTGATTTTCAAAACTAGAAGACACTGAAGATCAATTTCAATAAATTTAATAATTAGATGTAATTATATTTAATTTAATTGGATTAGGAAAGGATTGCATGAAATAAAAATATCAACCCTGTAAATCAGTAATTATTAATAAACTAAATGCTCAGAGTTCTTGTCCTTTCGTTTTCTTTAAGGACCATTCAAGTGCAACCTCAAAAAATCAAAAAATCAAAAAAAAATTGGGGGCGGAAGATATTTTAGCAGCGAATGCACAAATGGACCCTGCTTGGCAAGTTGGGTACCTGGTGCCACAACTGGCTGTGCTGATTAATTCATTCAGCAACATGCCATTTTTATTTATATTATTTAATTTTAGTTGTTGTGATCCTAATTTAAATTATTATAATAAAAATACTAATTATGTATATAGGCCATAGGTAATAAAAACCCTGAAAATAAATCTATCACATAAAGAAAACACATTAAATTATGCTTAACATAAAAAAATCAACATAATCAATAGTAATTTCTCGTTCCAATTTATATTATCGATCTCCATATTATTTAAAGCATTTGTCTTTTTTTTCTTTTTTACCTCAATCATAATGACTAAATTTGAAGCAAATAACCAAAAAAAAAAAAAGAATTGATAAGATAATGTTGTGAAACTGAATTTAAGAAGAATATATAATTGATTTATAAATCGTGGTAGGAAAAGAATAGAAATTAGAGAAAGGAAAGAGAATATGAGAGATAAGTAGTTTTATAATATCATTTTATTTATAATTTTAAAATTCTTCGCAACAAATAATATATTTAAAAATAAAGTAGACATATACAATTTGATTATCACTTGTCAGTGTCAAATTGTTTGTTTATTTATTATTTATTATTTATTTTAAAAAGAGGATCGGCTTTAAATTTATTTTAGTATTTTCTATGCCTCAAGCCCACTTTAATTTAAAATTAGAATTTGTGCAATCAAAAATGCTCGACTGACGCAGCCCCCACTAAAATCACATGCCTCCGCAATTGAATCCGGCGACAAATTGTCTTTTCATTTGTTGATTCCCGTTTTTACACAAATGTGGGCCCCCCAGGAAGCCGCCCAAAAAGTTGTTTTTTCGGAGACCCACGCGCGTCTGAATCTATGGCACATAAAACCTCAGCACGCTCTCGCCGTTTATTTGTCGGAATTGTGCACTTGGAATGAAGTTGATGGGACATGAACACGATAGACATTGGGAGAGGGGGCTGCTGGGCACATGCATTTAAAGTGCGGCAACCTGGGGTGGTGGTTGAGTCAGAAATATGATTGGCTCCGGCAGTTTGCCAGTCGCCTATCACGGGAAATTGCGCTTTGTTTGTTTGTGAATTAAAATATTTTGTCAAAAAAAATTTGTTAAAATAATTTTTGAAAAGTAGATTGGAAATGCAATAGTTATTTATTTATATTTTGGACGGTAGTTAAAGAATAAATTCAGATAAAATTATTTATTTTTTTGTGTTTTAAAAAAAGATAAGATATTACATTAACAATTTTTTGGTTGGATTGGTAGGTGAAATGAATATTTTAAAAGAATTTATATATATAAATTGAATAAGTGATAATATGCACACATATATATGTAATGTGAAGGGTCAATTTATGACAAATAGTTTAATATTGAGGAATGTATTAGAGTGTGAATAGTAAGTGTATTTTTAGGAATGAATTTTGTATTTTGGGAGTAGGGTTGAGGAATGTGTATTGTTAGTTTGTTTAAATTTTTGAAGTTGAAAAATGTATTTGAAATTTATAAACAAACAAGTCCTTGAAAATTGGATAAAATATATATTTTTCGTGTGAACTAAATTTTTTGTATCAAATACTCTCAATAATTTTTTTTATACCTTTTGAATTGTATCACATAATAGTTACCTCTTTATGTTTTAATGTGAATTTTTTTAAAAAAATTATATATATGCATGCCGTTAAATTTAAACTCATAATTTGACATTTTATATGTAAAATTTAACTGCACCTAAATCAAAGCAAGCAATTTCGAAGAAAAATAAATGAATTCCCCAATTCAAAATCTTTATGGTATGATTGATATGTAGGAATGTGATGGGAATAGAATGGACATTCCTGAGTCCATTTTTAAATCCATAATTGGTATAGTTTAAAGTTGAAAATGCCCATTCTCGTCGGAATCCCCATTTCAAAAGGGTGAGTTTAGCTATTTCCTCCTTCCGCCACAGGGAATGAACCTATATCACTAAAAAATTTAACAAAATACTTCTATATTTAAGAAAAAAAAATTCCCTTTGTAAGCGTTTGATATTATATTTCAACTTATTTGATTATTATGTATTTTTTTAATTATATGTTTTATTCACATATTTTTTAATAATATTATAAAAATTATTAAATTATTATAAAAATAAAAATAATATAAAAAAAGTAGAAGTATTATCGATTTGATCAATACTAATGAAATATATAATTTAAAATATTATTTATATCCACGTATCTTCAAATGACTAAAAAATATATACAAATCTAATAAATGAAAAGTTGTTCATCCCATCAACAATTCTGCAAATTAAACTTATAAAAATGTACAACAAATCGTTCTCTTATCACAAAAAATTAAGCACTCTTAATTATATTTTATCAATAAAAATAATAATTTTAAACGAATTATGTTTATACTTTTTGGCGTAAACATATATAACTTGTTGACAATATATAAAATGCATATATTTACTTATGTAATTCGAACATATTAAAAGTAATATTAAAAATACATAATTATAGGCTTACTAAAAAATATATACCTCTACGGTAATATAGAAAAAATATTTTACTAATAAATACTTTTATTTTAATATATTTTTACAAAAAGATAATTTAGTTATAAAAAAAAAATCATTCCATTCTTACATATCATTTCTATTAACCAATCATTAGAATGTAATAAAAAAGAGAATGGATGATAGTTGTTTTTATCAAACTCCTTTATTTCAATGTGTTTCCTCAATGTACAGCTGGATCGCTCTCGGCTCGGAAACCAGCAACCTTGAGCAATCTTGGCCAAAGATGCAATAACGTGGCCTGTGGATTCGGTCCCAACCATACTGCAATGGAACCTTTTCTCAAAAAACTCCGGATCCCCTTCCTTTCTGATCGAGTTCCTCACAGAAAGCTTTAATTCTCTTAATCATTAATTTTTATTTCTACACTGTAGCTTCCGATTAGGTTGCTCTTTTAATTTAAGATTTTAATAAAGTACTTTAATTTCAATAATTGCATAGGAGTAATTACTAATATCCTCCATTTCATTTAAACACTTTCAAGTTTATTTTTAAGTCATAATAGCTCATAGGTTTATATTTTATAAATTAGAAGAGTTTCTAAGACCTGTTAAGTAAATATAAACCAAACACTCTCTCAATCACATGCTTGGTTAGTCTTGAAAATATCTTACAAGGTATATAACTTATAATATCTTCTCGATATGTTTAAACCTAACTCTCTCTAGAGTCACATAGTTGGTTAGCCCCCCATGTTTGGTCAAACTCAGCAGCCACTAAAAGAAGGCTCCAATGCTTCAAGCATTTAAGGAGGAAAGAAGTGTTTTAATATCTGAGCTCTAAGCATTGAAAAATGGTCATATACATGGAATCAGAATGACTTGCAATGTTTCAGCCGCTTTTGCACAAATGTACTTTGAAATAATAAAGCCGTTAATCTCCTCGTGCTAAAAAAGTTCAAAGATAAAGATGCGCGCATAAAGACAAACCACCAAGGTTACCAGCAATTCGTAACTGTCACAAAAGAAACAAATGATCCATTAGTACTAGAAAAACCAGAAAGAAGAATTTCTGCCACAAACAAGACCTTGTCATATGCAAATTCCCAGTGCTGCTGCTGCGGGCAGAGAGCACAGTAATTATTCAATACGCAGACAATTGGCCACAACAGAAAACCACTTCATATGAACATCTTTCTCAGCACTGCCTCAAAATGCTGCCCGAATTTTTCACTTCAACAAAAAGAGTCCTCCTCAGATGGTTCCGAATACTTAGTTGGGGTAGAACTGGTTGAACTATTTTTTGAGTCGTATCCTTGATTGGGAGGGTGTGAGACTGTAACTGCAACAAGATCGTTCCCTTTTGTCATTTCCGCAGACCATTGAACATCAACTGTCTCAATAAACGGCTGAAACCATATCATTCTAGAGTACTTCGGACCACCCCCAACGTCTTGCTCCAGCAGGGGGTGTACCAAAGCAACAGCCCTCATTACAGCATAGGCAAATCTAAGCTCTTCAGCCATCGGATTTCTGAACTCAAGTTCACCAGACGAGCTGCATCGGACAACATCAAAAACCGGAAATCTGTCCTCACCGGACCTCTCCAATGCCAACGATTTTATCATTCGTTTATTGGACAGAAACATGATAGTCTCCACTTCATAAGTCACTCTCAGAAGCTCAACATTGGGAATCCTAATCGTCTCTCTAGAGCCTGTGGACTTTTTAGCATCATCTTCGGACCTAAACATATGAATCCCCAAATCCCCACCATCCCCACCAATGAACTGAATACAAGGAAAGGGCTGTTTCCTACCACACCAATCCCAATCCTTTCCAACCCTAACACCAAAAAGATGGCCTGGACGCAAACGCCTCCACGGATCAGTCCTGTACAAAGATGCAGCAGCTTTATATAGTGATTTGATAAAAGGTGGGCCAATCCCGTCAATCTTCATTAGGCAAGTTCCGGATCCGGGACCAAGTCCAGGACCCGACCCGAACTGTTCTTGAAATCTAGAGAACAAGTTCTTTAAATGCACATCCATTTCAATCTCAGACAAGCCCAACAAACAGATCTAACTGTAATCTTTCGCAAAGCCCAAATCTATACTGGTACTTTAAGTAGTGGAATTCAAACAGCTGAATACAGCATTTCTTGATTTTGCAGTCAAGGATTGTTCACAACGTACATAATTCAAACTAGAAAAAATGAAACTTTACATGAAAAAAGCGGCAAATAGAAATTCAACTGCCAGTGAGGACAAATTCTTGATACATAAAGATGTGGAGAAAAGAGGAGAAGAGAGGCACATTCCTAAACAAGAAATACAAATTCATATGCATACATGTGTTTGACTTGACCGAAGGAGTGTGCCAAAGCGTGAGGAATCATAGTCTCGTACCAGGTTCTTAGAGATGAATTTGCAGTACAGCTGTCTGAAAGAAGAAGGACGCCATAGTCAAAGTTCGTCAAGATATTGTGTAAGAATGGGGTTGAGTCGAGAAGTAGTGAGCCTATGTTTGGGCCTTTTTTTTGGTTCATCCATTGGCCCAACTAAAAGCCGTTATTGGATTGGGCGGCCAGGCCTCAGGTTTTTCCAGCGATAATACAAAAGAAATTTAATTAGCAAATATGTAAATATTAATTAGCTGAACGGAATATTTGATGTGATAGGCTTTTTTTGTAAACATGTTTGATTTTTTTAAAACATCTTTACATTAAAATATAATAAATTATTTTTTAGTTCAAAATTTTCATTTCACAAACTTAAAATTATCTCTACTATATAATTTATATGTGCTCAAAAAATTATCTGAAAATATATTTAATTAATTTATAAAAATTAGAATAATCAATTTTGCAAATCAAATTCAAACAAGGCCCACAGTTTTCGGATCTACTGGAAAAAACAAGCAGTAACAGGGATCCATATCCACGAAAATCCTACAGGTCAAGGGGCATTATTGGTATTGTACCTTCAATTCAATAATAAGCGATAAAATACGCTTATTTTTGGGCCTCTGTTTGGCGGTGTGATAAGACGAACCTCCAATAAAAGGCTTTAAAATCTACCCACCGAGCCTCTTTCTCCTTCTCTCACATCATCCTCTCGTTACCCTAATTTAGGGTTCACCTCTCAACCCCCAATCTCTCTCCTTGCAAGCGAACCTAGGGTTCTGACGATGATGCAGCCGGCAACTACCATCGTCCCTCCTCCTATGGCGCCACCTCCGCAATACCAGCAACAACCACCACAACAGCCATCTCAGCAGTGGATGCCGCAGCAGCCTCAGCCACCGCAGTACCAGGTTCCTCAGACGCAACAGCCGCCCGCTGCTGGATACTACTACCAGCAACCGCAGGCTCCGCCTGCCGCGGTGCCGCAGCAGTACGCCGCCGCGCCAACGGCTCAGGCGCAGCCTATAGCTGATGATGGGATCCGGAGTCTGTGGATCGGAGATCTGCAATACTGGATGGACGAGCAGTACCTGTATAATTGTTTTGCCGCCACCGGGGAGGTACACACGTATCTGCATAGAAAGCGCTCGTGTGAATTGTTTTATCTTTCTTTTTTGTCACTTTCGAATATTAATAACTGTTTAATTTTGAGTTTTCGGTTGAAGCATGTGGATTTATTACTTTTGGGTTTGTGGAGTACAAATTTCTATTTGTTCAAATTCGTTTTTTGATTTTTTGGTAATAAAACAATTGTATTTCTATTTTATAATTTGGATTTTCTTTTTGGAGTTTTGCGTGTATGATTTTAAGTATTGGTTCTTGGGTTTGCGTTATGCGGTCATTTGTTGTTGTGCCTGGATATAGTTTGTCAACCTACTTGTTTTAGGTCCTATTTATTTGCGAAACCTGTGATTCTTGTGCCATTGGTAACTAATGGGATAAATTACAGTCATTGGAGAATTTATTTTTTTTGCACTGTACGTTTTGTAATAAATATTCTTGGGAAGGAACTGTCAGGATGTAGCTTAGAGACTGTTACAATGAAGTATTGAAGGTTCGGATTTTTGGTGCTTGAGTTGTTGAGGGAAATGTGTTTTTATCTGAATATCTCTTTGTTTCTGTAGGTGGTATCTGCTAAAGTTATCCGGAACAAGCAAACTGGTCAATCAGAAGGTTATGGCTTCATTGAGTTTGTTAGTCATGCTGCTGCAGAGAGGAACCTGCAGACATATAACGGCTCCCTGATGCCAAATGTTGAGCAAACTTTCCGATTGAACTGGGCATCCATGGGTGTGGGTGAAAAACGTGATGATGCTCCTGAATATACAATTTTTGTTGGAGATTTGGCAGCTGATGTTACTGATTACATGCTTCAAGAAACTTTTAGAGCCAATTATCCTTCAGTCAAGGGTGCAAAGGTTGTTACTGATAGGGTAACAGGGCGCACAAAAGGCTATGGGTTTGTGAGGTTTGGTGATGAAAGTGAACAAATACGTGCCATGACGGAGATGAATGGACGGTTTTGTTCCACCAGGCCTATGCGAATTGGCCCAGCTGCTAACAAACAAAAAGTGGGTAGTCAGACCAAAGGTATGCCCATATACATCCCGCTTTTTGGATGGCTTCTAGAGAAGTTAATTAAGTTGCGCCTGCTGAGTTTGGTATTATCTGTCATTCTCATGTGTTATGATGCTTTGTTTTAATTTGGCAGTTTCAATGCATTGGTGGCTTTTTTGTTTTGGAATATTTGGAGTATAGATGTCTCTTTGTTCAGCAATGCTATTAAGTTGCTTTCTTTGATTTGTTGAAGATAAGCACGGCTTAAGGCGTCATTTCCTTCCAGTATTTAAAGATTTTTAGGTTCTGAAGCATTAAAACTTACATGATCTCATAAAAAACTCCGGTTGTCTCAAAGCAGGGTGTCAGGAGGCTCTATCATATAGGGGCCTGGAGCCAATTTCAGCCGAAATGATAACCCTTTTAGTGCCTGGTTTTGTGTAGGTCAGTTTTATTTTAATGTTTCTTACTTTCTGGTTCCTTGAGGCATTAATTACGGTACAAGTTTAAATTTCTTTTCCTCCGCCAGTCCTTTTACTTTCTAAGCTCCCAGTCAAGTTAACATTACTTTTTTATTCAAGCCTTTTTTTATATTCAATTTTAAATTACATCCGTGGTATTACTCTGTATCTCCTTGTACCACTTTCCTTTGTGCCATTAGATAATTGTTAGATTTCTTTTTTTTTGGCGTCCTATTATTCTCCACGCACTTATCACTGATCTACTCCTGTTAGAAAAGGCTCACCATGGAAGTGGGCGATGATCTAAGGTCAGTGATACTCTTATCCCACGCAGTTTTCAATGGTTTGTGCAGCAACCAATACTTATTCAATTGTCTGAGTTGGCATCTCTGTTGGTTGAGTTGCTTTTTGTAGTATAATATTCTAGCTTTTTTTTCCCCTTCCAAGTCTTCAACCATTAGGACAAAATATTGGTCTACATCTTTATGCAAATAAGAAGTCAATATATAAAGTTGCTTTACGGTCGTGCAAATTCCAAATATTGTAACAGATTCAGTTTTCTGTTTAGCACATTGGTGGAACCATAAAAATTGTGCCTTTACTTGTTATTGGGTTATATAAACGGCTAAATTCTAGAAAGGTTGATTATGGTTTGCTTGCCTTTGATGCTCTACTACTGAAGAACCAATTCCATTGGAGATTGCATTATTTTTTCAAGTTGCTGGAAATTATATGAACTAGGATAATAATGTGCATGAAAGCAAAACTAAATATAGTAATTTAAGGACACCAATTTCATTGATTTTGCTTTACCTGCCATAGTGCCATGGAATCGCACTGTTCAACAGAATGTTACTCTTGTACCTTGTGTTTGTTTCTCTTGTTGTATGTCCTGTTCTATTTGTGGTGCGTTTAGCCAGTTATGATTTTCTTCTGCCTTCTATATGAGATAGTTATGAGGCAAGCTACCTGATTTTGGTGGTCCTCACCCCTTGCTATAGGAGGTTGACTTAAAGGTTGCCGACTTATAGTTTATGGACTGACTGTTGGCTTCTTGTGCCCTTTGTTAATTTTGTTACGGTATGCAAAGAGTTCTTCATCATAATGATTGTGATCTACATTTTTATTTTGAACTGCAAGCAAGTGCAAGTACTATTTTTCCTTACTTATAGTCTGTAACATACTTAAAGAGTTCTACATCATAATGATTGTGATCTACATTTTTGTTTTGGACTGAAAGCGAGTGCAAGTGCTATTTTTCCTTACTTCTAGTCTGGAAGAAAAATACTTTTGTGTGGCCCTCTATCTCCCCATTTTCTCTAGTGTTTTCCCCTTCCTCTCACCTGTGTATGTTAAAATTGCAGCCTCGTATCAGACTGCACAAGGAACACCAAGTGAGGATGATCCAACTAACACAACTGTTAGTAAATTAATTAAAAATCACTTTATGTACTCTTCTCTTTTTTTCTTTTTGGGAAAACAAACTTTGTTCACAGTTTTTGAGTTCTTTTCCTCCAGATCTTTGTTGGAAATTTGGACTCAAATGTCACAGATGAACATCTAAGGCAGGTGTTTGGACAGTATGGACAGTTACTCCATGTAAAGATACCTGTAGGCAAACGATGTGGTTTTGTTCAATTTGCTGACAGGTAATTGAGAATGCCACAGTTGTTTCTCCCCTTGGTTTGAATACCAAGATACCAGGTGATTTCTTTTTCATGGTCTATACTTGTATGTAACAGAAGCTGTGCTGAAGAAGCTCTACGAATGTTAAATGGAACCCAGTTGGGAGGACAGAGCATTCGACTCTCATGGGGCCGTAGCCCTTCAAACAAACAGGTTCATCTCGTCTCAATTCTTGTTCAGTTTTATTAATGTTGACTTAGGTTCCTTAATGCTTACAGTTACAGACACTGATCTATCAAAAATTTCCAGCCTCAGGTTGATCCAAACCAGTGGAGTGGTGGATATTATGGATATGCCCCTGGATATGAAACCTATGGATATGCTCCGGCAGCACAAGACCCAAATTTGTACTATGCTGGCTACCCTGGGTATGGAAATTACCCCCCACAGCAGCAGCAGCAGCAGATGATGCAACAGCCTCAGGTGTATATGCCAACAAGTTCTGTTACAAAAATCTAAGTATATGCTAGAGTGCTTGCCGACTAACATGAGAGCTAATTTCATCCTTTTTGGTGACCACTTTAATCTACAACTCTTCTCATTTCAGGAGATCCCTGGCAGCTTTGTTAATTTGTTCGGAACTAACACTTCTCTGTTAATTGTGTTTGAGATGTTACACACCTTTTTTTTCCCCTTGAGTCCTTCAACCGTTTGGTGTCAGATTTTTGGCAGAAAACACTTAACATGAACGCATCTGTTTGTTTTTGAAATCTATTCAATATATTTGTGAGATGTGAACCATTCAAAATAGTTGAAAGTTAAGAATTTGGAAACGTTAGGTTACTTATTCTCTATGCAGGTGCTATATTTACATACAAAAAAATTTGAGAATTAAATTGATCCTGTGAGGTGTCCTCTTCAGTAACATTATGTGTGGATCTAATTCATAGGAAACATATTCATGCCATTTCAGCATTGTGGGATTTTTGTATGTTTCCTGTACTGCATTCTTTGTGGTCTGTATGTATTTGTTTTGAATCTAATCTAATAATCCTCTGTTCTGCAGTGATGAACAGGCGTCAAATGGAAATTGACAGCTTCTGAATGTGGCAGGGATTGTCGAGATGGGAGCTGTTAGTTCTAGTGTGATTCTAGCAGTTTGATGAGTCTGTATAACTACTGTTTGCTAGTTAGTGTTTTTTAATTTGATGAGTAGTAATGTTGAACCGAAATTGGCCCTGACTGTTTCTTTGAACTTGTTATCTGGGTTGGGGGGGGGG
>JACGDI010001224.1:91697-113831 GCA_014898725.1 Jacaranda copaia
TTTTTTTTTGGTTTTTAAACAAATCAAATTTTCATGGGTTGAGTTTTCCTGAGGTCTTATATTGGGTTTCTTAAACAAATAAAATTTTCTCTGTCTCTAGTTTTTTTGAGAAATTAATTTATTATAAATAATTTCATATTTTTTGTAATTATAAAATTATAAAACTATTTTTGAATAGTTATGTGCAGAAAAATTATTATAAAATTAATTATTTTTTATGATTATCTTGGACAATTATAATATTATTTGAAAATTATAAAAAATAATTATGGATTATGAGAGTAAATTATAGATTAATAATTAATAATGGTAGAAATTTATAAAAATAAATTATAAATTAATAATTTTGAAAATTATAAATAATAACTTGTTTATTTTAAATTAGTAATTTAAGAAAATTAACAAAATGAATTATATATTATAATTTTATGATATGAAATTAATAATTCTAAACTTACATTATAAATTAAAATTTAAATAATTTTGAATAGTGTTAAAATAATTTAATTTATTCTATATTTTCAAAAAATTGAAAAAAAAAATAAGTCAAGATATTAATATTGGAAAATTATTAAACTAATCTAAATGTTATATTTACACATATCATAACTATAAAAATAATTTATTTTTATTCTAATTTATTAATTTTATAAATTAACATTTTTGAGAAATTATAAAATTAAATTACAAATTATGGATTAGATTCCTTCTGTTGAGAATTGGGAAGTGATTAAATCAATAAAAATAGGGAAGGAAAACAACTTGAAAAAAGTGAACATGTCTCCGCAACTATTCATTGCAAACATAATTTGTGTAAAAAAAAGAGAAGAGAAAGAATTGCTTGTCTTTTTTTCAAGCTAAAGGGTAGCATGGTCATTTCATGAAACAATCAAATGACAAGGATTATTATACCTCAAACCAAACAATAATCATGTGGGCATATTTACAAACAATCATACAAACCAAACAACACTAAAATAGTTAATAATCAAACAACTTATCGTGAGATACATTATCAAGAGATAAATTTAAAATCCAACCAAACTTGCCCTTAGTGTTTGAAGGAACCATTACAGCAGAATCCAAGAATTCACTGCTTTTTATCCTAGGTGTCAATCTGGTTTCTTTAAGTTTAAGCAGTTATCTGCTGCTTGGCTGAACAACTCCTGGACTTGCCTTAGCTCCTTTTCTGGAACAACATACATAACAAGAAGTTTCAGCAAAAAACAGGATGCTTTGTAGCATCTTTTATCGTTGTATGATAGCCAAAGTTGAATATTGCCAGGAGTATATTAACAGACTAAACTATGCAATAGAATTATCTTGCATCATGTCCACTGAAAATTATGTGAACTGGCTGGGATAGCTCATAGTTCCCAAGGGACACTGTCTAAGGATGGAAAAAGCATCTTACAGGCCGTTGAGTTATAAATTAAGGATCTATTTTAGGGGTGTAAGATGAGTTGCACCAGTTCGCAAGCCTCGTAAGCCAGCTTGATTATACCTCCTCAAGCTTGAGCTCAATCTTAGCTATTCGCCGGCCTGTGAGCTTTTTTTTTATATATATAAATTAAATAATTAATATGTATTAGTAATTAATTTTTTTTTCTATTTTTAGGTATTTTGTATATATTATAAATAATTATAATATATTAATAATTTAATATTTTATTTGATGTTTGAGTTATTTGGTGAATCGAGATTGAGCTTGATTGATATCAAGCTTGCAAGCTCGAGCTCTTTTTATGTTATTTTATTTTATTTTTTTAATTTTCAGTTCAAGCTTGAGTTATCAAAAGTAGGCACATCAAGTGAAATTTTTGTCAAACTTGACTCATTTATGCCCCTAGTCTAGTTAGAGTATTTCCCTAGGGTAGATGCAAAAATCCATACTCTATGCAGCATATTTATTTCAGAAAGAAAATGAAAGAGAAGGAGGAGAAAAAAAAGGACTAAGTTTGCTACAAAAGAGCAGGGTACGATTAAAATTCAAAACTGACATCATAATTTTTCATTTGGAAGAAGTAACAGATCTTACCTGCAGCTTCCAATTGCTTTTGAAGTTCCTGCCCAATTGCATCATTCTCAGCCTGCCAGTGATTTTTTTGCTTAATAAGGCTTGATAATAGTATATCAGGAGGTTCCACGTAGAAAAGTGAGTTCACACATCTATATGAAAATGTAAGTATTCTATTGTCATTGACAAACAAAAAATGCCATCAGGATACCATTCATTTGAAATGTGAAATGCAATTCAATAGCATGAAGGCAGACTAAGTGACATTAGGATGAAAACAACATATCAGTATATCTTGGTACAAATTAGCAGCAAATTTGTTCTCTGGCAAGCTAGATAATAAAAAACAAAGGAAATAAATAGTCCTGAGCCAGGGAACAAATAAACCAAAAGCTGACGGTTTGGAACATTTCTTTCCCAAACAATCTGTGAGCTACAAAAATGTAAAGATAACAGTTGATCATTCTGGTCAATCATAGTAAAGGTAATGACTTCATACCTGGAGTTCTGCAATTCTTTTTAATTGAGCTTCTTCACCTCCCTCAGATAATGGAAGTGCAGCAACCAATGCATCAAACTGCAAACAACATATTCAGTCAAACTCTACAGTAGAATTCTCAAGTAAGGGGCCAAATCAATTCAAGAAGCCTAACCAGGAAACTATCAAGGGAATTGTCTTACATGTACACTGTTTGAAATTGCTATAAAGCTTAAGGATGAAATGGTGGTAAGAAATGGGACTAAGCTTTATTCTTTCTAATCAAGGCTGAATCTTTAGAGGACACCTAACAAATTTTCTTTCACCTGACAGATCATTGTTCAGTGGTATATCATTCTTTCAAACACAACCAGAAACTCTGTTCTAGGTTTTCCTGTAAGTAATTCTGATTGTACAAGTAAAAGTCAGGAGATTTGGGATTCAATTGCAGGCAAAGTTGTTACCGCTCAGACATACACTGACTGATATCAAGTAAAACAAGGACCACTAGAACCAGAGTCTGGTCAGGGACTTGGTAGAACCTAATAACAGTGAAAATATAAGAGAACCTATTCTGGTTTGAACTCCAGAGAAAGCCTATCTGAGAGCAATGAAGTTAGAACTGAGGTCGGCCTCCGTGAAGACTAGCCATCCAGTGAAAAGAGCTGGAAGAAAAATGACTGGTTTTCAGCCAAAAAATTAAACAAAATAATGAACATATCTCCCATTATATCCTAAATGGTTCCCAGCTGTACAATTGAATAAACAACAGATATTGCATCCACTCTAAATTTTCAATAAAACGGACTATAGATAGTAGCTCGGAAATATATTTTAAAAAAAATCTATTACACAGACAAAACTCACAACTATATCTTTTATCATAAGACGAAATAATTGAAAACCGCACAATTATCAAAAGCAACAGACGTACCATCCAAATAGCTAGTTTCAGGAGAATTAAAGAAATCACAAGGCTTATATTGCACTTGCCACGTGGTTGTAGGGTTTACCTAAACCAGTCCAGATTAGAATTTTTCTCCAACAACATTGCATTGCAGAAAATTAAATCAACAAACAAACCTGTTTGGCTGCCTTCACCAATTCCGCGCTAAGAAGTTTGGGCTGCTCCGCAAGATTCGTCGCGTCGTCTACACTGTTAGCGTTAGCATTGGCAGGGGGCTCCGGATAATTAGGCGACAGCTGTACAGGAGGGGCGTCCCTTTGAAGTGTCCCAAAGGTGTTGAATGCAAGAGATGCTATCGTATTCACTTGTTCTTGCAATTGAGATATTATATCCATCTTACACTATGTATATACGGCCGTACCTATGGAAATTCCAGCCTCGGTTTGAAGTTCAAATTTCTAACACAGATCGGGAGTGGATCTGCGTAAATCGGATACGGCGAAACCGAACCGAAACGGCTGTATATAACGGTTCTCTCGCTGTTTCAGTTCTTCGTTGTGAGCGTGAGAGGGGCCGTGGATGGTGGAGCGGGCAGAGATAATAAAATCAAAAAACAGGGGGAGGAAGAACAGAGAAAGGAAGCAGAAGGGCAATTAAATAAAAAGAGATGAAGGGACACAACAGGAAAAGAAAATAAAATAAGGGAAATTTGTGTACCATTTGTATTGTATTTGTCTTTGTTTATACAAAACATTATTTATATTTGTTTGAAAATATATATTATGTATATTTGATTAATACAAATATAATAACTGTATATTTAATTTATTTAATGTTTACTTTAAATACATATTTATTAAATATATTGATTCACATATTTTATAATACTTATCGTTTAGATTCAATAAATAATAATTCAAAAATTATTCTATATAATACATTCTAATTTTTTCACATATTTTAATTTTTTTTAAAATTGTTTTGGCTTGGGAATTCTTAATTTTCATTTCACTTGCATTAAGAATAAAGTTTTGGTATGATAACAATTTTTTTAAGTTTTCACATGATTTTTTATGAATTGGAGTATTTTGCTAAAATATTTTGGCAAAATAATTTTTGAAAAATAGGGTTCGAAAATGTGATACTTGTTTATTTATATTTTAGGTGGTATGTGAAGAATAAATTGAAATAAAATTATTTATTTGTTTGTTTGTATTTTGGGATGATATAAGATATAACATCAATAATTTTTTGTCAAATCGATAGAGTAAAATTGATATTTTAAAATTTTATATGTATGTATATATAGATTGGGTAGGGGAACAAAAAATACTGGGACTAAACATTAGAGAATAGGTAAAAAATGAATTGTAAGGGCATTTTGGACTTTTTTAGGTATATTTTTAATATAAAATTTGAAGAATATTATAAATTGTTTGTTTGTATTTTGGGAATTAAAAACGTTTTTCTAATTCACATGCAAACAAGCTCGAGGTTATTCAAATTTAAATATCAAATTGTGTACATATAACTATGAAGATTGTGACAATTAATTAACTAATAATCAATACAATAACAATATTAAATCTAAAGACTTTGAGGTTTTTGATTTCCCTTAGGGCATTTTGTATATAAATATTAAATCAATAATAATATATATAATACTTCATTAAAATTTGTAAAAAGAAAAATTTTAAAAGTACGCTAAATTTCCGACAAAACTACGGTATCTCCCAAAAATGGAAAATTACAAAAAATAAAAAAAGGCAGTAGAATAATACCAAATCAGTCGCGGGAAAATGCAAAAATCAATCCCAGAACACGGAATCTCTTCCCAAAAACAATATAAATCACCACCGGATCGCTTATATATATATATATATATATATATATCATCAATTAATCATTGGCAATTTTTGGGCTTATTATCATCATCATCTATGCTCAGTTCCAGAGTGGTCACTCTGATGGCCATGGGATTCCGCAGGTTGAACGACGTCGCTTAGAACAAAATCCATATCAGAAATGCAACCCGTTTGCTTGCCGGGCCCTGTGTTTGGAGTTGGTTGCGGAGTAGCAAGCTCTAAATTATACGGCGCAGACGGCGATGAACCCGAGTTAGTTTCTTGCGGATTTTTGCTGCTGTTCGGAGGAGATTTGGGTGTCTCAAGCATGAACTCCATTGGCTCTCCAATCAGATCTGGAGGCAGCAAAAGAGGATTTCCAGAGACCAATGCTTGGTGGAATCCTAAATTTTGGTTTTTCAGTTCATTTAGGACCAAATAATTTGTCTTGGGATTAGCTTGTGGCTCTGGCTGCTGTAGTTTCTTTGAATGAACGGAGGAAGCCAGATCCAGCTTCAGGTTTGGGCTCTTTGGAACGCTGTCAAGAAAGTCATCTGGATGGAATTTGGCTTCTAAGTTTTTAGGCTCTAGGGGATTAGAGTGAGATTGATTGGAGAAGAGATTTTGATGAAAATTAACATCTGGGCTTCTCAGTTCATTGCAGTATACATCAGTTGGCTGCATTTCGGTCTTCATAGGTTGGGTTTCTCTTGGAAAAGATTGAACTTGAGCAACTACAGGGATTTCTTGTAGCTCGCTGGGTGAGTTTTGTAGTCGAACAAACTCCCTTTGGTGCTCAATCATCTCACCTTGCTGGATTTCAAATGCTGATCGTGTTATATCTTCCATAAAATTGCGGTGAAGTTCCACATTAGTTACGCCCTTTTGTCCAAGTCCACATCCCAGTTCAACACCATGCCCGTGGATTAGAGGAGGATTTGGATTGATGCTTTCTATTCCATGCGAACTATTGGCAGTCACTTTAAATGAAAATTCCGAGTTGTTATTAGGCCCTTTCGATGATGTCGAAACTTCAAACGCCTGCATCACCTCATCCTGTTCTACCATCCTCAGACTCCCAATTTGTTTGTTCGGACTTTTTGGTACTGTTATTTTCTCTCCTGCATTAGAACTGGGGCTAGTCCTCAACAAGAAGGCTTCAGGCGGCATGCAGGCCGAGTTATTGGTCAATGAGTATGGGGCGGCTGATCCAGACGGGATAGAAAGTGAAATGGGGCGCAACACTGCCTGTTTTGATACCTGAAAAGATTGGAGGGCTGTCTTGTCAGGACTAATCTGACTGAAATCATCATAAGCTGGAATTGGGATTTCTCTTCTTTGATACATCTTAGCTTGTGGGGCAACATCATTTGCTGCTGTAATGGGAACGAACTTCCTGGGCTGGAAGACCACTCCGCGGAAAGGTGTGTCGTTGTTGCCAATTCTGACAGATATCAAATATCCAGCATCAAATGAACCCTCAATAACACCGTAAATCATGCTCCCCACCAAGCCATCGACAGCGCCACTGTCTTTGGAATTTTTGTTTATTTCGTCTTGAGTGGGAGATTTTACTTCAAAATGTTGAGTTTTCATAAGATTAGGATTCTCCAAGCTGCCTACTCTGGATGGATTGCCGTCCTTGCGTGGACGGCCGCGTTTGCGCTTGGCCAGGAGGGAGACTGAAACATCTGTCATCTGTAATGAAGTGTGGTAAAAACGACAACCTTAACACAGCGGCAGCTTTACTAGAATTGTTCTTCCCCTGCAAGAGGTTCAGATTGAAGATCAATTCGTTGTATAAAAAGAGGAAACACCAGAGGTCTTGAAAAAGTTTTTATGATTAAGATACCATGAAGACTGTCATACCTGCCAAGTGTCCCAAGCCAGGGGCACAAGTTTTTGGCTTCTGCTGCTCAAGATGATGCCTGAAAGTGTAGCTTACAACGTTGGAAACCTCAAATACGCTTTCCATTTCTTGGGACAGCTGCTGATGGAAGAATTTTAGCATCAATTTGCAAGTTCACTCCAAAATCAAGATTTTTTAAAAATCAAAGATTGCTTTTTAGCATGAGCTCAAATCCATATAGTCTGCAAAATCAGTGAGCTCTATTTGAAATGAGCTGATAATTTAACAATTAAAATAAGTTCATAACTTCTCACCTCAATGACCAGACAAGAGTATGCATCAATTGATTGATCGAAGCCTCTTGGGGAAAGGAAAGTGCACTTCACCTATAGGCAACGTCGAAAATCTAAGCCTCCATTGACAAATACTTGAATCAATTTATAAGGTTCGCAGTAATATACATCTACATCTCTTACCAACCTTTTAGCAAATATAAAATATCATTCTAAATATGTCAAAAATAATCGCCTTCAGAAAACATATATATAAATTCCATAAAAGGGAATTCAAGAATCGAGAACTCACCTCTGTAAGGCTTCGAAAAAACTGATGATGATCTTCTATGAAAATTGTTCTATGATGGCTTTCTTTTTCTTTTCTTTTCTTTTTTTTTCAATATTTTGCAATTTGCAAGAGGTAAGTGGGGCTAAGACTGTTGTGTATATCTATTGAAAAAAACTGTAAACCAAATTTAGGCCAATAAATTGGAAAGATTGAAATTGATCAGGAATAAGGGGAAAAAAGCGTGGTGATGTGTATTTGTTGCAGTGGATCAGAAAGTAGAACTTGACCGCAAAATTCTCTTCTTCCACCAACGTTAAATGCATGTTTTTAGCATCTAAATGGAATTTTAGTTTTCCGTTGCGACAATTTTTGATGGTCCGACGTAGAATTGTGCGAGTGTGGATAAACATTAGCAGAGTTGGGGAGTAATTTTCTCTGAACCCAACGCTCGGTTGCTGCGGTGTTCTCCAAGGCTCTAATCCCGGGTGTGTTCAAGATGCCTTTCCCATGTCAGAATAGTCAAAACTAAATTAATAAATAAAAATAATAGCTAACAATTGTAGCATTTGTTGGGATATTTTGTATGTGTATTGATATGTTTTATTTATTACAATAGCATAATTTAAATATTAAGAAATTAATATAAGCACATATAAAATAAAATTAAAAAATAATTTTAAAATTTGATAAAGGATTCAAACTGGAAGCAAAAATTGAGAATCGAATAAATTTTGAATCGAAGCTTGCATGAGCACAACTTTCTTAAGGTTTTATTTGCCTTCCACCGGTGCCCGAGAATTGCTGAGAACAACCTCTTAAAATACAACGACGCTGAACAATCAAAGGTGGCACTCTTGTTAGTTGAACCTCCAAACCGAATTGACTTGAACCTCTTGTGCTAAATGAAAAATGTGAATGTATGTATGTGAGAGGAATGCCTAGAGTGCTCGAATGCTTGTGTATATTTTTCTTGATTTTATGACACTAGACAACACTTCTTTTTATAAGATAAAGTGCCTATTCCTATAAGATATCTATCTATCTTTATAAGACATGTCTCTAACTTTGTTAGATGAAATAAGGTTGTGACCTTTATTTTAATTTTAAAAGACATGAATTGCAACTTTTTAAGATAATTGGATATAACTGTTGGAAGAATTAATTTCGATTTTCAAATTCCAAAATTTAAAATAATTCAAATAATAATTACATAGAATAATTATTATTAGAATTTTTGAATTATTTTTATACACTATCCACTTACTCCCACCTCTTAATAATTTATAACACATAGCTAACTCTTTCGCTCAATTTGCTCATTCAATATCTCATTAATTTTGGCACTAAAATATCTCCTCAACGAGATAAATTAATTTATTTACATGCTAAAATTCTAATAATCCCCCACATGAATGAACAAATAATTTGACAGATATGCTCATGAATGCAATTGCATGGTAGAGCTTTAGCTCAAGTGATATTGCATCAGAAGAGGTAACTTTTGGCTTTGAACCTTCCTTAGCGAGCACTACCGAATGCACTTGCCAACCAGTTGACATAATGTTTTCAACTATTCGGCTTTTGTGTACACCAAGACAACAGTACTGGACACAACATCTCTCAATAGTCAGTTTTATGGTTCAACTATTGTGTTCATTTTGGCCCTGAATAATTTTTAGTATTCATGAGTACTACTTTGAGAATTCAACCTTAAAAATTCTTATAGGATCGCTCAATCCCTACTCACATTGGTGACTTCTCATTAAGAGACTCCTACTACACCCCCCACTCAAAATATTAATATATGAGTGCATTAAAAGTAATGCTTAACCTAGAACTTTTGTAGAATGCATTGTCTGCTCATCAATGGACCTACCGTGCTTTTACATCGAGTTATAGTTGCATAATTGTTTTTCCCTTTGAACCTACTTCATGGGATCTACAATCACATAGATAGGGTTCCTGTTATGGTGACTTAGTTATTTAAAGACTTCAAACCCATTTCCTATGATAATTTTTTTAATTGCTCTTCATTTACATCTTTGGTTAGCGGATCCACAAGGTTATCTTTAGACTTCACATAGTCGATTGAGATAACTCCACTAGAAAGCAGTTGTCTAACAGTGTTATATCTCCTTCGTATGTGTCAAGAATCACCATTGTACATACTATTTTGTGCCCTTTCAATGATAAATTGGTTGTTATAGTGGATGCAAATTGCTGGCACAGGTTTTGTCCAATTTGGAATATTTTCCAAAAATTAGCATAACCATTCTGCTTTCTTGCATGCTTCATATAATGTGATGAACTTGGATTCCACCATTGATCTAGCTATGCAAGTTTGCTTTGAGGATTTCCATGATATGGCAACTCTACCTAGAGTGAACACATATCCAATGGTGAACTTGGACTCGTTTGAGTCAAATATCCAATTAGCATCGTTGTATCCCTAAATTACATCTGGATATTTGGTATAGTGCAACCCATACTTCGTGGTGTGTTTTAAGTACTTTAATACTCTAACAATTGCATTCCAATGCTCTTATCCAGGGTTGCTTGTGTATCTACTTAGCTTACTAATTGCATATGCAATATCTAGCCTCATGCTATTCATTATGTACATGAGGCTTTCAATTATACGTGCATATTCTACTTGAGCCTTTCCTTCACATTTGTTCTTGGTAAGCTGTTGGTTTACATCTATCGGTGATTCGGGGTTTTCACTGGGTTGCTAACGTGATCTAGAAACTTTTGTAACACTTTCTCAATAAAGTGAGATTGTGTTAGTGCTATCCTATCAAGTGTTCTTATAATTTTAATTCCGATTATGACGTCGGCAAGGCCCATATCTTTCATATCGAAATTGCGACTTAGCAATTTCTTTATCTCTTTGATTATGTCACTATTGCTTCCCATGATTAGCATATCGTCAACATATAAGCATACAATGACATGTTTAATTGGTGTACCTCTAATACACACACACTTGTCACACTCATTAATCTTGAAGTCGTTAGCTATCATCGCATGATCAAATTTAAGATGCCATTATTTAAGTGCTTGTTTTAAACTATATAAAGTTTTAATTCATTTACACACCTTTTTCTATCGACCTAGAACCACAAACCTTTCAAGTTGTTCCATATAAATTTCCTCATCGAGATCACTATTTAAAAATGCCATTTTTGCATCCATTTGATGTATCTCGAGATTATTAATAGCAACAAAGGCCTGCAATTAATAATCTAATAGAAGTTATTCTAGTTACCGGCGAGTACGTATCAAAGTAGTCAAGACATTCCTTCAATCGGTACCCTTTGACTACTAGCCTTGCCTTGTACTTGTCTATCGTACCATCGACTTTCATTTTTCTCTTAAAAATCCATTTACACCCTAAGGGTTTATTTCTAGGAGGTAAATCAACTAGTTCCCGAGTATAATTGTGCATGATGGACTCTATTTCACTATTTACCGCTTCCTTCCATAAAGACGCTTCAGGGGTGGTCATAGCTTCAGTAAATGTTCGCAGTTCACTTTCTAATATGTAAGTCAAGAAGTCGAGTCCAAAGGATTTAGCCGTTTTAACTCTTTTGCTATGTTTCGTCTCAAAGTCCTCTTTACTCAACTCTTGAACTTCTCGTGTTCTTTTAAATATTACTCATCCCTCTTCTTTTATCCATGGGAATATTTCTTCAAAGAAGCTTGCATTCCTTAACTCGATTATTGTATTGACTTGAATGTTGTCAATATTAGATTTATTTACAAGGAACCGATAGGTAGCACTATGTTATGCATAACCAATAAAAATTCCGTCAACTATCTTAGGTCCTATTTTGACCATTTTAAGATATGGCACTCCTACTTTAGCTAGACACCCCCACACTCGAAGATATTGATAAGATGGTGGGTGTCCTTTCCATGTCTCATATGGTGTTTTTAATAATTTTTTGTGAGGTATCTTATTAAATAAATGATTTGCAATCAATATTGCCTCTCCCCACATATTTTGAGATGCCCCTGCATTAATTAATAACATGTTCATCATTTCTTTTAAAGTTTGATTTTTGCACTCAGCAATACTATTTGATTGTAGTGCATAAAGTGTTGATACTTCATGAATTATTTCATGTTCAACACAAAACTCTTCAAATTGATAAACTTATTCACCACCTCTGTCACTTCTAAATATTTTTATTTTCTTTCCATGTTGATTCTCAACCTCATTCTTGTAATATTTAAATACTTCAATAGCTTCATCTTTGTTAGAAAGCAGATAAACATGACAATATCTTATGCAATCATTTATAAAGGTTATAAAATATTTTTTTCTACCTCTTGATTGCATCATTTTTATATCGCATATGCCGGTGAGAATTAAATTTAATGGTTTAGTGCTTCTTTCTATTACCTTAAAAGAAGTTTTTGTCATTTTTGCCTCAATGCAAACTTCACACTTAGATTTTATATCAAGATTCAACTTAGGTGAAATGTTGCTTTTAGCTAGTTTACTTACAGCACCAAAATTTACATGCCCTAGTTTATGATGCCATAAATCTAGAGACTCCAACAAGTAAGCCGAACTCACTTTATTTTCATTAGTAATATTTTTTGGTACGTTCTCGGGTGTGATGGTCATTACATTCATTTTAAAAAGCCCATCACATAAATAGTATTTTTCGACATACACACTATTTTTAGTAAATACAAATTTGTCGGATTCAAAAACTAGCCTAAATCTATTTTTGCTAAGTATAGGACCTAACACTAAACTTCTCCTTATGTCTAGCACATGAAGCGTGTTGTTGAGAGTAAGCTCTTTTCCAAAATCATTTTGAACACCACTTTTCCAACTCCATGCACCTTGGAAGTTGAATAATTGCCCATGAACAAGTTTTCACCTTCAACATTGTCGTATGTTGAAAACAGGCTTCTATTTGAGCACACGTGTCAAATAGCCCCAATGTCCACCCACCACTACTTAGGATTTTCTGTGAGATTCACCTCAGAAATCAGGCTAATAGGTTCAAGTTACTAACACCATCTGACATGTTATCCATTTCTATCACATTTACATGTGCAGTCTTTCTCTTCTTTAAAGGCCCTGCCTTTTTAGGAGTCTCTTCTTGTTGACGGTTTTGGCAATCTTTAGCTTTATGCCCTGGCCTACCACATACATAGCAGTTGCCCTCAAACTTCTTTTCTTTTTCTCACTTTGTTGGCTGAACAAGTCTCTTTTCCACTTATTTGATGGCCATTGCTCCCCCACATTCGATTTTAAGGCACACATTGATATGCTAGTTAGTTATATGTGTGAGGAAGAACTAAAACCTTAAGTATGTTGGGATATTATGTATGTGCACCATTATGTTTTATTTATTACAATAACATAATTTTAATATTAAGAAATTAATATAAATATGTATAGAATAAAATTATAAAATAATTTTAAAAATTGATAAATGATTCAAACCGGAAGCAAAAATTGAGAACTGAACAAATTTTGAGTCGAGACCTGCACGAGCATATCTTTCTTAGGGTTTTATTTGCCTCCCACTGGTATCCGAGGACTGCTAATGAACAACCTCCCAAAATACAACGAGTTTGAACAACCAAAGGCAACACTCCTATTAGTTGAACCTCCAAACCGAATTAACTTAAACCTTTTGTGCTAAATGAAAATTGTGTACGTATGTATGTGAGATAAATGCCTACAGTGCTAGAATGCTTGTGTATATTTTTCTTGATTTTATAACACTAGACAACACCTCTATTTATAGGACAAAGTGCCTATTCCTATAAAATATCTGTCTATCCCTATAAAACATATCTCTAAATCTGTTAGACTAAATAACGATTGTGACCTTTATTTTTAATTTAAAAAGACATGGGTTGCAACCTTTTAAGAGAATTGGATATGATTGTTGGAAGAATTAGTTTCGATTTCAAAATTCCAAAATTTAAAATAATTCAAATAATAATTACATAGAATAATTATTATTAAAAATTTTGAATTATTTTTATACACTATCCACTCACTCCCACATCTTAATAATTTATAACACATAGCTAACTCTTTAGCTCAATTTATTCATTCAATATCTAATTAATTTTGACACTAAAATATCTCCTCAACGAGATAAATTAATTTATTTACATGCTAAAATTCATAAATTTATTTATTTACATGCTAAAATTCTAACAGCATTTTGTATGTTCAGCGTAAAATTCGTGTTACATTCGGTATTCGTTAAAAAGATGTACTTTTTCTAGAAATTTATATGTTGGTTTTGAATTTTTTTTAATTGTACAAAAATTAAATAAGTTCATTATGTTAATGATGATAAGAAAATTATATTTCAAGTAGAATAGAAGGGAGAAAAATTCTATTATTTGTATGCTTAATTAAATCCTTTTTATTTCCTATTTTTAAATTTTTACTATGAGTGTGCACGGTAATATTATGTGTGTGTGTGTATTTGAAGAAAGAAAACATAAATTAAAAGCTACCAAAATTATATAAATTCAGAATAAGTAAGAAGTTACAACAGATAAGTAGATATAATTATTGAAATTCAAACAATCCATATAAAATTAACATTACAAGATCATATGAGAAAATTTAAAAGAAATAGATCATAAGGTGAAACAATAAAATCAAACATGAAGAAGTGAAGCTAATTATATTAAATAAACAATATATTTGGCAGACACAAATCATGGAGGAGATCATAAATGATAGAAGAGATTGAAAAAGAATTGATGTAACAATATATTAAGAGAAGTTTGGTAATGATATTTTCATATATATATATATATATATATAATTAAAATTATAAGGAATAACTAATTTGATTAGTAGAAATATTTTGATGATCTAAAAGATGTTCAAGAAATTCACATGGGAAACAACTATGGAATTCTACTAAATAACTTTTTTTTTAAAAAAAAATAAAATATATATATATATATATAGGTGTGAATGAGTTAAAAGATTTATTGACATACCACTAGATTTAGTAAACAAAGATATTTTAACAGTTTAAACAAATAAAAAAAAGATTCGAAACAAATGTTGAACTATCACTAAAATTGTTTCTAATAATTTTTAAAATTTCAATCTCCAAATTTTATATTTATATGCATGAGAGTAATTCTAGTGAATGAATTAGCCGCTCGATAAAAAGATCTAAAATTTTTAAATCATAAGCCTATGATTACATATGCACATTATGTTAACAAAGTGAATAAACATGTTTTGGGAAGAAAGAAGATTCACATGGAAATGATATAATTTACAATATTCTATCTTAAATATTTAAGTTTTTTACATCAAATATATTTATATTTCTTTAAAAACAATAACTGAGCTCAAAATATAATTTTTGGATCAGCAATAATCCCATTGAAGTTAAACCCGTGAGACTAAGGCAGGATCCAAATCGGTGGCACGTGGTCTGCATGCGACACGCTTCTTAACGACCAGCGGCCACATAAAATAAATAATTTCAGAAAATTATTAAAAAGAGAGCTGGGAATTTGCTTCTCAAATTTTCGGAAGAAAGACAAAAGCACACGAAAAGCAATAGTCTGATGTTTCCATCTTCATCTTGAATCTGTATTGCCCCTCAACAAAATTCTTCACAAATGGCTTCTCTTCCCACCAACGGAATTTCGCTCTTGTCCTCACAACCCGTTTCTGAACTCTCAAAGGGGAGTTTATTCCACCCCACTCCCAAATCCCCCGTTTACAGAAACCCTAATTCAAGAACTTCCTTGAAGATCAGGGCTGACGTCGGATATGAATCCAAGACCAGCGTCGACTCTCCAGGTAAGAAATCCTCGACTTCGTCGTCGGATGACGATGACCCGCTTCAGAAATTCTTGAAAAGAGACTATAAATGGGGTTTTACTCAAGAGATTGACTCCTTTTCCATTCCCAAGGGACTGTCTGAGGAAACTATTAGGTTGATTTCTTCAAGGAAAAATGAACCCGATTGGATGCTGGTGTTCAGGTTGAAGTCCTATGAGAAATTTGTTAACATGAAAGAGCCTAAATGGTCTGATAATCAGTATCCAAAAATTGATTTTCAAGATATTTGTTATTATTCAGAGCCCAAAAAGAAGCCAACTTTAAATAGTCTTGATGAGGCTGACCCTGAGCTTATTAGGTACTTCGATAAACTTGGAGTGCCTTTGAATGAGAGGAATAGATTGGCTAATGTAGCGGTTGATGCCGTTCTGGATAGTGTCTCAATCGCTACTACCCATAGGAAGACCTTAGAGAAGGCTGGCGTTATCTTTTGCTCGATTTCAGAGGCTATCAGGGAGTATCCGGATTTAATTAGGAAATATCTGGGGAGAGTTGTTCCTGCTGATGATAATTTTTATGCTGCTTTGAATTCAGCTGTGTTTAGTGATGGCTCGTTTGTGTATATTCCAAAAAATACAAAGTGTCCTATGCAAATATCAACATATTTTAGGATAAATGCCATGGAGACTGGACAGTTTGAGAGGACTTTGATAGTCGCAGATGAAGGTAGTTTTGTGGAGTACTTGGAGGGCTGTACTGCTCCTTCTTATGATACTAATCAGTTGCATGCTGCGGTGGTGGAGTTGTATTGCCATGCTGGTGCTGAGATCAAGTATTCAACAGTCCAGAATTGGTATGCCGGTGATGAGGAGGGAAGAGGAGGGATATATAATTTTGTTACCAAGAGGGGGCTCTGTGCTGGTCCCCGGTCAAAGATTTCATGGACGCAAGTGGAGACGGGTTCGGCTATCACTTGGAAGTACCCAAGTGTTGTTTTGGAGGGCGATGAATCAGTTGGCGAATTTTATTCCGTGGCGCTGACCAATAACTATCAGCAGGCTGACACAGGGACGAAGATGATCCACAAGGGGAAGAATACTAGAAGTAGGATTATTTCTAAAGGAATTTCTGCGGGACATTCGAGGAATTGTTACAGAGGTCTTGTCCAAGTAATGTCCAATGCAGATAATGCTCGGAATTCCTCGCAATGTGATTCAATGCTCATTGGCAACGATGCTGCTGCCAATACTTATCCATACATTCAGGTATAAATTCTTTGAATATGCTTGGGATGCTTTATTCATTTGTAATAATTTTTATCTTTGTTGTGTTGTATATTTATTTTGTACGACCTGCTATTTTCTTTAACTGATTCTAATGGTCCCAGTTAAAGGTTGGCTTTTGTATTATGATAGACCTCCTGAGTCTCTTGGTCAAGTTTCAGTTTAAGCAATCTATGATAGTTGTTTCTCTGCTCTTGGAAGTTGCATTTTGTCTATATAACGATATATAAGTTCTATTTACCTAAGAATTTTTCTTCTTTTCGTCTTTGACTTTTTTATTTTTAATATAAATTGAGGTAAGCTGCTTGCAGAAACTTGTCCATGAATTGTTTTCAATTTTTTCAGTAAAAAACCTGACTGATATGAAGGAAATGTTTTATTTCCATAGCGTAGTGAGTACTATTAGGTAATATTTTCACTCTTTATCTCCGCATTAACTCTCTTTAGTAACTTCTGGATCTTATTATATATCCACGGAATATGATAAATAGTTGGCAAGACCCTTACATTTGCTTCGGGCTGAATTGTAGTGACAACTTACAGCTAAAGCTGGAAAGTTTTTGAAACTTAATTGTCGGTGATGCCAAAAAAAATAATTTTTCAGAGCACCAATTGAAAGCAAAAAAGTAATCTTGTATTTTTTTGATGATCTCTCTCCTCTACAATTTTTACAAAGCCTTTTCTATGACTAAAGGTCCCACTAACTGGGATAGTAACCACCCACTAATCCACTAAGTATTGACATACAATTGAATCAATGAGATGAATCCACATGTGATCCATGTTCCTCCTTTCCTGGATGGAGTGCAATTCAGCTCTTCTCTTGGGTGTGGCTCGGCTCCCCTATGTTTTGATTGGCTTGAGTGCAGCTTGGCTCCTTTGGGGAAGCTCGGCCTCTCATGGTAGGGTTGAAACTTGGCTACCTTGAGTGTAGCTTGGCTACTATAGTGCAGCTCGGCTTCCCTGAGTGCAGCTCTGCTTCCCTGAGTGCAGCTCAGCTACTGTAGTGAATCTCAGCTACCTTGCGTGCAGCTCGGCTTCCCTGAGTACAACTCAGCTAATTTAATTTATCTCAGCCCATCATAGGAAGTCTCGGTTGGGCTAAAGCTTGGATCTTCTCTTTAGCTCGGGCTATTACATCCACATCAGTCGGAAAGAGTCATGTTTAGAGAGGGAAATGAGATTCAGATGGATGGAAGTTTTATATGATAAATAATGTTTGTTGTTTCCTTAAAATGTCCAAAAGTTTACCTGCTAGAATTAAAGGCTGCAATTGTTGGTATTCCCTTTTTCTTTCGTTAATAAATTGAATCTGGTTTTTCTTAGTTCTTCCTTTTCTGTCAACAGACGAAAAACCCCACCGCCCATATTGAACATGAAGCCACCACCTCCAAAATTGGTGAAGATCAGTTATTCTACTTCCAACAGAGAGGTATTGACTATGAGAAAGCTATGGCTGCCATGATCTCTGGGTTTTGCCGGGATGTCTTCAATGAACTCCCAGATGAGTTTGGTGCAGAGGTGAATCAGCTGATGAGTTTGAAGCTTGAAGGATCTGTTGGTTAGGCCGTCACATGGATAGAGCAACAACAAGCAACCTGCTGCTGAAATTTGTAGATTCTTGAACTTTTTGGTTTTTGATCTGTAAAAACTGAGTATCTTTTGGGTTGTAGCTGTCCAGCTTTCTTGAAAATGTACCGTACACATGATTTGTAAAGGTATAAATCATAATATTTAGTTATGTTTTGTAAGTTCATCCTGGCAGTGCCAGCCGAAAAACAGAAGTTCCTTGGGACAGTGGAACGTTGGTCTATAAAAACAAGTACCTTGTTTGTGTTGAATGCTTAGATCACACTACAAAGGCAACTTAAGCTTAAGCAATTCTTGCCGCGGTTTCCTTGCACGATCACCCACGGTTACCCCTTTCGTTCGTTTGTTTGTTTGTTTTTCTTTTGGTTTCTAAATAATTCAAACTTTTTGAAGGACAAAATAGAAACAGTAAATATGTCGCCCAATGAATTATGATGAAATTTCTAGATGGATTAATGACAATACATTTCTTCATTGCTCCATAATTTGGAATACTAATCATAGAAGCTAGTAGTAAGCCCTCAACACTCTTTTATAAGAGTTTTTCTCAAGATAAAAGGTCTATAGACCTGTGAAAAGTTATCGTAATTGTAATTATGAGCTAGTAACAACTTTTATCACAACTCTTTCTAACTCTAATAGAACATCTGAAACTAAGGTAATGAAAATCTCAGCCAACACTTGACCCTAACCCACGGGCAATGAAGGAAGAAAACAAGCAAAATAAATGTGTTTCAACATCTAACCTTGCATCGACTATTCAATGTATCATAAACTAAATAATCACTTCCTGAATGAATTATGTCCAAGTGATTATTGCCAAACATTTCATCTATACAATCCAATCAATAGACACAATTATACTACTTTCGAAATTTTATATATACACAATTTCATATTGTTTATTTAGTTAGATACTTAAATAAATTATAAAATAGTTAATTAAAATATAACGACAAATAAAATAAAATATTGATATTATCATAATTAACACAGGCAAGTAACACGAGGTGAGCCGGATAATACTAACTATTTGATTGTAGTTGGCTTTGAAAGAGCCATGGCCTCCTTTGTCCCTTGAAATAATGATTTCTTTAAATTCTGGCCAGAAAAGAGATTTCTTTAAATTCGTCGCCTTGCTGGCCCAAAGAGATTTATGTTTTGACATTTTAAGCTAAAAACACCCACAGTGTGTGTGTGTGTGTGTGTGGCGCGAGACAAAGCGAAGACAGAGACTGGTGGGGGGCCTGGAGGCAAAGCTTCACGTTCCTCTCATTGACTTTGAAGGGAAGGGGGCTACCTTCTCATGTCGTCAGAAGTCACAAGTGTAGTAGTTAAATGATAGAGGAATAATGCGGAAGAGCATGATATTGGTTGGCGAAAATTTGCACCGGCCGTCTACTCGGTAATCATAAATTTGCTTAATTGAGGGATTTGAATATGGACAAAGTCTAGTTGCATGGATTTATGATTCTAGTAGAGGTAATATGGGTCAAAACAACCTCAATTACATCAGTTTTATTTTTAGATCAATAAAGAATTCGAGGCCGTAAAATTATTCAAATTAGATCGAGGACTGTCCCTTATTAAAAAATAATAATAATAAATAAGTAGTTTGAAAAGAAGCACACTGCTGTTGTTTCCACCAACACATATTATACATTTTGAAAAATAACTTATAAGTTATTTCAAATTTCAAAACCATAAATTTTTTTCTATTTAAAAATGGATTAGATATCATCATATTTTACAGTGAATTGTATTATTAGGGTGATTTTATTTTTACATTGTTATTTAGATACAGGCCGGCCAATTTAGATAAGGATCCAAAGTAACGGTATGGTACTAGTACGGTATTATTTATTGAGATTGATCAAACATAAATTTTAATCTGAAGAATCATTTCTGAAATTAGCATTCAGAATCAATAAGCAACTCTTATTTTGTCCACATTATTGGTGCCTTTTAGCAGAATCCTATAAAAAACTGATCCACTGAGTTTCCATCTGCTGCCTACTTTTTGCCAAACTAAATAGGCCAGGATGATCACTATCATCCTCTCTACAAAAGGAATTGTTAATGTCTTTCTGTTAGACAAACATTTTTTTTTCTTTTTGGTGTCCCTTAGTCGGCTCAGTTTCCTATTGAAATTCAGTCCTATTACTTAAAAATAAAATAAAATAACACCTTATTTTGCACATGCACTGTTTCATCACCGCATGACAACCCTTTTTTTCACTATAAATACTGCACCAAACTACAAAGTCTTAGCAACCAACTTCCTCTTACAATTCTTGCTCTTGATAGAGGAAAAATGGCTCTCTTGAACAGACCATATGCTTACTCAAAGATAGAAAATGAAGACCCTGAAGAAATGCAGCACCGGCGGGCGCAGTTCTTGATTTATAAGGCTATGCAGAGAGCTGATTCTAGCAGAAGGCCATCATGGCTGAGAGTGAAAATGTTTAAGTTGAAGATCAAGATTGGTAAGAGATTGAGGAAGCTGAGAAAGGGCTTTTCTTCAACTCTGTTTTCTGCTAAAGTTGATTTCTGCAAGCAAATTTCTTGTGTGTTAAAATCTTGCAAGCTACTGTTAGATGGCAAACAGGGCCCAACAGTTAGAACTGTCCCACCAGTGTTTTGAATATTTTTTTCCTCATGTTAGTAATGTTATCTTTGTTTGTTTTGTCACACAAAGATGGGAATATATTGAGGGAAGTGTACACGGGGAATTCCAATTGACCCCATTTGTGAGGTTACAGTTTTTATGTACTCAAAAAGGGGTTGTTCTGCTTGGCTGGTTGATTCTTGGAATTAAGAGTTTTGTTAATGATCAAAACATAAGAGCTTGAGATATAGCTTGGGAAGAATTACATGTATTTACTTTATTACTTTATTTCTTTCGCTTAAGGTGCATTATTTGTGGTCTTTGTACATATTTGTGCAAGAGAGATACATCTACAAAATACTATTATGTTGGAATAAGATAATATTTTCTTTTTAAGTTTGAAAATATATTCAATTAAAATTAGGTGACTATGTAATTCATACTGTAAAAGCATGCGGTTATGAATTACGATGTCAGATGTTCAATTCCTCGTCGTTTACAATTAGCCCAAAAAAAAAGGTGCTTTTACCTCTAGAGATATAAAAATTATGATTGAACAACAAATAAAAACTAGTGCATTTTTTAGGTGAATCTTAGGAATAATTTTATCAGATGATTAATTGATGAGTTGTGAAATTTTTGTATGTTTAATCTAATTATGATGGGCAACTTCTTTGGCTACTAGATGGAAACATGGTTTGCATGATTGGGAACGTGACAACATTGTTTACAAGTAGCCTCAATTTGTGAGCAAATGTTAGTATTCAAACCAAAAAAGGGGAATATGCTTGGCATGTCCTAAGGTTTGAATGTCCTCTAATAGATGCCATGATGTTGGCCTTGCTATATGCCCAACGACAACCTTTACACAAGAAAATCTGCCTAACATTTGGCCGTGCTGACCGGCCGGCCTTACGTTTTAGACTTTTGGTCAAAGCCTCACACTTGACATCACATAGTACACACACACACACACACACACACACATATATATATGGTAAGAAGTTTGATTTTTAATAATGGTTTTATGTAAGTTAAGATTAGAGACTGGGGCTTATTGATTTATATTGGAAGCAAAAGAAGTTAATCTACTTTAACCTTGTTTCAAATGGATTTGAAAATTATTTTGTTTTTAGTAATTCTATTAGTTATTGAATTATACATATTTATCTTTTTGGATTTTT
>JACGDI010001224.1:122937-148790 GCA_014898725.1 Jacaranda copaia
GGACCATTCAGCTCATTGCAGCATCACTATGGACACCTAATACGGCTTGCACATGTTCCCGCAAGTGCATGGTCTTAATAAAACCTTGCTCATGTAGCCTTTCAATCTAGATTTCTCTTTCAAGTGATGTTCAAAAATCAAAAGAGGCTGGTGTCTTCACAGTCCGGGCAATATGTCGAGAGTGCTTTGTTTGAATTCATATTTTTATTCATTAATCTCTCACTCAGTTTTATTCATACACGTTTCAGGATGTACAGACATGCGACTGGAACCAAGTCTTCAAACCCCCAACCAGAGGATGCAAGAGAATCAGATACGGGAAGTAAAAGGGATGATATGCAAGTTGATTGATGTGCATTTGAACAGGATATTGGTAATAAGGGCCAGGTTCAAGAAATTACTTGGGTTGATTACTGCTTAATTTATGTGGCTCTGTTGAGTCAATTCTGCCCAGTCAGCTATTTATCTCACCCGAAATTTTGTAAGTTTTCTCTCCTATATTTTGGGATATAGAACGGTGTGCTAATTAATGTCAACCCAGGCATGAATCATACACACATCCGAAGGTGGTTTCTCCCATTTTCTACGGCTGTATTTCTTGCAGAACCATTCAACTAAGAACAAAACAGTATACCCATTTTCCATACAGAGACCCAGTTCAACTAATACCATAGCAATCTGTTTGTTACTATTTGTCCTTTAACGACTGATTCCTTGAGGGGAAGAATAATGTAATGGTGTGTCTATCATTCTTATAAGTCAAAAAGAGTAGAAAGCTTGACTAGTCGTTTAAAAATGTCTTTCCTGGTCAGTGGAATGCACTTCGGGGACGAAAAAGAGATGGATGCACAATAGGAAGGCTCCATAACTTCCATTTAGCTAATGCATTTTTTGCCTTCATAACTTCATTGATTGAAATATGTTACTTTTAATTCATGGAAAGATTTTCGTCTCTCTAACCTAGAAACAAGTTTCTATTTTCTTCCTTTGAGATTTTTACAATTTAATATTCATATGCACAAGAAGAATACTATATACTGTTAAATTCATAGACATCATATAGGTACTTATAGATGAGTTGTTATAGTTGTCAGCGACTTTGCATTCCATTGTACAGAAGTTAAGCTGATATTATTCATCTTTGTTTATTGTCAACTGATGTGTTGTTGTGGAATTTGCCAGTATGACAAGATCAATGCCCTCAAAACAAAGATTGACAAATTATTGGCAATATGGTTTTCCTTATCAACTAGTAGCAATGATGTGAATTTGTAGAAACTGGTCCTGTTTTCA
The DNA here is from genome assembly GCA_014898725.1 of Jacaranda copaia. Taxonomy (NCBI): domain Eukaryota; kingdom Viridiplantae; phylum Streptophyta; class Magnoliopsida; order Lamiales; family Bignoniaceae; genus Jacaranda; species Jacaranda copaia. Next base: position 124,231 of record JACGDI010001224.1, read on the forward strand.
TGAATGCGGCAGCAATTCAGTGATGCCTTTGCTGGCACAGTCTAAAGGCTTGAGAATATGCTGTTTTATTTTTGCATGCCATCCTTTGGTCATAAGTTTCTTCAACCTCTTAGCCTTTGAGAGGAGGCTCGCTGATATTTTCCCACTTGTTCATACGCCTCTGTGCTTTCACCACCTGGAAATTCGGTTGTACTTATTATCGTTGTCTGAAATGGTAATGACAAAACCTTCTTATGCAGATGTTATTTTGCACTAATTTTATTTGGATTCTAACACGTGACCTCTAACGTAGTCTTCTATGTTCCTTAAACTTGTATTAATTTCATATTTCTGGTAAACACACACACGCGAAATGTAATACACAAAGGTGGCCTCTGGCGGTTGTTTTATTTGCTGTTTAAAATTATAAAACAACCTCCAATACATGTGCAGGCACGTGAGAAAGCCGCGGTTGCATAAAAATAGCAGTAGACATTTATAAGCATTTGGAGACACTTAATTTGCTTTTAAACGTTTATTGAATTTTACAGAGATAATTTTTTTTTTGAAAAAAAAAGTTATTTTTTACCCATTTTTGTGGGTTAATCTATTAATGCATTAATTAATTTCTCCCTAAATCTATATGCCCGCCCCTGAACCAATGTCTCTTAATAGTGATACGTACATGCACTATATTAAAAATATATAAAAACACACCTCTTTATTCCAGTCTGTACGAAGAGTTAGCCAAAGTAAGATGACAGTTTGCAGCATTGTTCCTCCAATCATGCCCGACCAAATTCCCTGCAAATTATATATTACTTTCAGGTACCAAATCCAATACTTATAACAGAGTGAGTCATTACGCTCTCTGGTGCAAACTATGTAAGAAAAAATACACAATTATATCCGAGTTCTCACCTTTACACCGAGGTGGAATTTGAAGCCAAGAAGGCATCCTATTGGAATTCCCACCACATAGTAACAGCCTACATTTACATACGCCACAAATGCTTGCCATCCGCAGCCCACAGCCACCCCTTCAATTTATTCCATTTTCATATTAAATAGTAGAAACAAGAAGCCAAAATTTAAAAAAAAAAAAAAAAAAAAAAGCAAGCAAAAGACGAAGAAGAAAAATATGGAAAAGAAGAAACAGTAAAGTTGACTTTTAAGGATTTGAATTAGGCCATTGATGATGTTTATTCCCAAAATATCTTTGGTTTATAATGTTTATCAAGTAACATCTTATGCCGAATGAGTGATAAAATCTTGAAGAACTGCCATTCTGAATCTTTTTAGTTTGTTTGTTTATGTTTTTAAATTCATTTTCACCCATTTTTACTATTAAGAAATGAATTATTAACAATTTATCATCATTTTTATCAAAATTCCAACTCATTTTCATTTTAAAACACATTTCCTAATAATCTATATATTTATTTATTTATTCTTCCAATAATATATATATTAGTAATATCTCTCTACCTACAACTTACTAAACTTTATATATTCATTACTTTTCCAACAAATTATCCGAATACAAATTCATTTTTACCTTATTTTCTCTAACTAACTTTTCAAATTTTGAAAATGCTAAAAATGAAAGATGAAAATGGAAATTTTTTCATTTTTCATTTTTGTTTTCTATTTTGTCTCTTTTGCTATTTAAAATTAAAAATGTATTTTTTATATCCATTTGTGAAAGTAAATATTACTTTTTCTTTTCATTTTAAGGTTCATCATAAAAACTCACTCAACATATGACTCTTAGAAACCATTCTATCTACTTCTTTTACTAATAAATCTTGGCATGCGTGCTAAAATTTTTATAACATAAAATAAATAAAAAATATGCATATATTTTTCTATGTAATACTGCAAATTTTTAATACTAATGTATTTACTTAAGTTTTTAAATAAAGAAAGAAAAAGATTGGCACAAAGTAAATAAAAGATAGTAAAGTAAAATCGAAGAAAAGATAAAAGAAAATAAAAATTTTTTCTGTATCATCTTTTAAAATGGGATCAGCAGAGTCAACTTATTAAATAATATATTAAGATAATTATTAAAGGCCTCGATCTTTATGAATGGTACAAATGTTGATGCATGATTGGATTTCGTCATGACAAAATTTTAGATCGCCAATTTTATGCTTTAAACAAGAAAACGCCAAAGGCAGCAAGCCTGCGGAGAAAATAATTAAAATAAACAGAGAGAACATAAATGATATGCTACGTGGTTTAACGCCATGAGCAGCAAATTTGGAATTGTACTTGTCCAGATTAAGACTTTATTATGCAAGTTGGCTACGCAAGGGTCAGGAATTCTATTACCGGACAAGACTGGCTGGACGCCATTGAGAACGAGAGTGACCGCCAAGAATGGACAGAGATCCGCCACCACGTTGGCCACCGCTGCGCCTCCTGTAAAAATGTAACTAATGACGTGGCGCTGCGAAAATACGACGGCAGCCACCAGCACGGCCACCAAGAAAGAGACCGAATTTACCACCAACACAGAGAAAGCCGCCGCCTTAGGGTGCCCCGCTCCTATCTCATTGCCCACTCTCACACTGTCCGTTTCAATCTTTTATTAGCTTGACTTCGAAATAATTTAAGGAGATATATATATGTATTACACAAAATGCTACTTCATTGTGTTAAAAAATTTAAAAATATTAGTTAAATTTATTTTGAAAAAAATATATTTTTTTATTCATACCAATGGTCATTGCGTGAGATTTCTGCATGCATAATTTTTTTAAGTAATACATATTATTTATGCATATTCTCATATTCATTATATTAGAAATTGATATATATCTGAAATATATTTGTAATTTGTATAATTATAAAGATTAAAAACACATAAAAGTAGAATTCTTGAGTATATAAATAGTTGTAGGAGAAATTATTCATATTTTTTAGTACACAGTAGTTTTAGGAAAAATAACTGGGAATTGTCAGAATACATAGTGGAAATTTCAAATTTCTTTCTCGATATTCTATTTATATTTTTATTTTACAAAACAATAAAGGGTGGAATTAGTTAAAAAAATATAAAAAATAATTTTAATTTAGAGACAAAACATCACGCCTTTTTTTTTTTTCTTCTATAATAGCATAGTCATAGATATAGGATTCCATAATGTTACTTTAACAAAAACAAATCCGACAAGAGCTCGGTAGATTGAGGCACATCACCTGGCAGCAGCATTGAATCCGACTGAAATCGTGAACATTAGCCCATTCACCGACATGCTGCGGCAGGACAATAAATTATGTCCCAATATTTTAGGAAAAATACATATATATTCACAAGAAATTCACAACCTAAAGCGTAATGATTGCGATCTCGAACATATTTTTGGAAGAGAAATAAAATTAAATTAGATCAATTAATAATGCACTAGGTGTGGTGTTATATCAATTTATATTAAACCTTTGTTCACCACAAAGTGGAAATTAAAGAAACACCTACTTACTATACATAATAACAATTTTAATACACTTTATGTGTGTTAAAACTTTTATTATATAAAATAAATAAATAATATTTTAGATAGTACTGTTACATAAATTTAAGTTATTATATAAATTATGAGTATGAAAATTAAACGATAAAAATGAAGGCATTTAGATATATTACACAAAATTACATTAAAAGGGCGCTAATATTTGATTAATTGCATGGATATATCCAAATGCATAATAAAGTCCAACAAATAATGAGCACAAAATTTTGTAGCAGAAAGCAAATCCAATTATATGATAAGCAAGCATGGATTATAATGTTTTCTAACCAACAACAACAACCTCCCTACCATCATTTATGTATTTAGGGATATAATTGGATATTAAGTGAATTGGATATATTATTTTCATATTTATTTTTGATTAATTTTTTAAATATTTAGATACGAACAAATTCAATAGATATTTAAGCATAATATCTGAACTCGTATTTGTCAATATTGATCAAATTCAAATATATTTATTTTTTATTATAATTATTCAAATGCATTCAAATTTGATTAAACTTACCCGCATTCAAATTATTTTTTGGATATTTATATTCGATGATAATTATTTTGATATCTATTTATGAATATCCAAATATATGAATCTATTAACCTATAACAAATATATATTTTTAATTAATTAAAGGAACTATACAATTTTATTAAAAGTAAAGCAAACAAACAAATAGCATAATTTGTAATTAATAATTAACTTTATAACTGACTATTAGCACTAATCAATATAATAATGGCATTTTAAATATATTAGTTATAAAGTTAACCAACAAAATGTTGATTAACTTCATTTTTTAATTTTTCTTTATATTACAATAATTTTTTAAATTTATTCTTTTTTCTTCTCAATTCCTCAATTAGAATTTATATATACATATATGAATTATTAGATTTTTATTTAAAAAATATAAATAATATATTATTTAATAAATATATATTTGAAACAGATATTAAACGGATTTGATACGTATTTACCATATCCGTATCTATTTATAATCAAATATGAATAATATCTGCTTTAAACAAATACAGATAAATTTTATGTATGCAGATAAGAATACTAATGATAAACGAATTTTTAAATATATATTTACAAATATACATTTACCCAACCATATAATCAATGATGTCTAGATAAGTGAATTATGGAAAGAAAGCATAATAAATTTACCATATGGCGAGTGCATCCAAGGACAATTCAGGATTCTCCAGTAATCCGGCAACCAAGACTAGTACCTGAAAGTACCACGTCTCCAGGCACAGCATCACCGCGGAAGCAATCGACAATTTCACGAACTCCCAGAGACCAGTTAAAGCTTCCCACTTGAATCCTGTCCACGTCGCCTTACATTTTTGGCTATTCACGATATATACAAATTGCGCGCTAACAATTATCCACCATGATAAGCTCAGCACCAACGACGCCCCTAATAACCCTAATCCTATCCTGTACACCGCAATCCAGCTCACCAGCAAATGCACCCCAAGCGTCGCCAGTGATATCCACGCGCTCGGAGCCACTATCATCTGCGCCTGGAGAAATTTCTGTATCGGAAAGTTTATGGCGTAGGCGAATACCTGTGGGATCAGGCCGTACACGAAGACCGACGCCAGCCTCGCTAGATCTTGCGGTTCGCCGATAAGGAGCAGTAGTTGCCTCGATAGCGAGTAAACCACCATGATTGGAAGGCTGAATAGCATCAGCACCACGGTGGCGCGTTGCAGGTAGACGCCTAGCATTTCGTACCGGTGTGCACCGTATGCCTGTCCGCAGAGTGTTTCAACCGCGCTTCCCATTCCTAGCTGCAAAACTATCTCGTATTAGAATAAGTCCATATGGCATTAAATCCTTTATGTTTTAATGATCCGACGCAATAGATAGGTTAACAGTACTTACGAGGAGGCCGTACGCAAATAACTGGATGCCTTGGTTGCCTAGAGAAGCGGCGGCGAACTCGAGGTTGCCAAGGTGGCCGGAAAATATGCGAGTGGAGATGGACATGAGGTTGTTTATTAAGTACATCATGACGGCTGGTGCGGCGAGTTTGAATAGAAGTTTAAACTCGATCCACGTCGCCTTCTTAAATCGCGTCAAGCATGGCAAATTGGTGTCTGAGAGCACTTTTTCGAGCTCGGAACTGGAGTGAGTGGCGGCCGCGGCGGATAGCGGCGTTTCTGGTGATGGTGGTAGCGATATATATTGTTGCATTGAGTGAAGAGCTTGTTGATCGAGCTCATCATCTTCAGAGTGCTCCATGCCAGCTCCTCAGTGTGTTCGCAAGCGCGAGCAAGTTATGAGAAGGCAACCGGCATGTGGATTGACATAGAATGGAGGAGAATAGAGTTTTGATATAAATGCAGCCAAAAAAAGCTAGGAAATGTTTGCTTATCTTAATTTGTGCTATGTTTATTTGTATATTTAGAAAAATAAATTTTGGAAGTAGTACTGTGAATGTAATAGTGGGATTAGGAAACGTAATATGCTTTTATTTATGTTTCGAAGAAAAAATAAAAAATATTTTGTGAAGTATTTGTATGTTTGGTCATAAATTACTTAAAAGACATCTTTTATTGTTGATTTTCAGTTAATTATTTTTTATATTTCAAGTTAAAATATAAATTATGAATTAAATTTATTTTTACATTAAATAAATAATGTTTATAAATTATATTTTTAGTTATAATTAATTTAATCACGTGGTACATGACGCTGGTTTATCTAATTCACCGTTGGAGAATTAATTAATTAGCAAAAGACAAATCGATTGGATTTGTACTGTCTAGTCAAAATGTTAGACTTAGTTTATGAATTATTTGAATTAAAACCAGATGTTCAAGACTAATTATTCACTCATACCACTAGCAAGATATAATTAAGTATATGAGGAGCAAATTTTAATATGCCACTTGTATGAATCTGATGAGAGCATATATTCCTTAACAATATAATATTCTTAAGTAGAAAAAGAATATATTTTATTTTAGGATATACTTGATTGAGGAATGAAAACAGAAACGAAAATGAAACGTTTGTTTTTATTTAAAAGAAATCAAATGAGACATACTTTATGGGAAAGTGTGAAGTTAATCTACTTTGTATTATTGGAGTAATACTAATTGGTCATTATTATCTTTTAAATAGACCATCCGCCATTTTTTTTTGTCAATTTCAAAAAAAAAAAATAAAAAGAACTTGGCTGGAGAAGCTCTACAGGGATCAATTTTAATCATTTTTTCACTATGTCGAGTGATATGCAGTCCAACGACATAAGTTTTTTAAGAGTTTGAATTTCGATCAAATTCTAAATACACATGTATGTGTATAAATAAAAAAATTAAAAAAAAAGTAATTTCTTTTTACTATTAATTATTCTGAAAAGGACACTGGCAGTAGACAGGTTTGCCCGAACACAGCCTTTTCCTGACCTCTGTAACTGGAAACTGTAAGGAAATTTGGAATATGGACCTCTCACGTGGAACACGTCCCAGTTTATCTTTAAACATTTTAGTTTTATTTCCAGCATTTTAAAAGATATATTTCTGAAAAAAAATGTGGTTTGAAAAATATATAAGGTGTATGTGTGTGGTTTTTTTTTAAAAAAAATATTAATTAGAGAATTAGGTTTCTTTTTATCTGTATGTATAGGAGATAATTACATTATTAAAGTCAAATTAAAGTATTTTTTCTAATTAACAAAATAAAATATAATTTTATATTATTATTTTTATGCACAGGGAGCTGCAATGTGAAAATGCAGCCAAACTTTGCTGTCATGATCCTGTACATCCTAAAAAGCACATGTCTATTCTCTCTCTCTCTCTGCGTGATTGGCTTAAATTCAACGCCAGTCATGAGAGGTTGTGTGCATGAACAAGGGGATGGACGCGAGAATATATTAGAGTCCAAATTAACACATATCAAAGGATGGAAGGAATTCGACGTGTGTTTTTTACGGTTCGATAGGGTCGTACGTATCGAACCAATTTTAATCGATACGATTTAATTATCTATCACTTAGTATGATTGTTCTTTTGATATCGAAAATACATAAATAAATTTAATAACTATATTAACCCTATTTTTTATTTGTATATTATTTGTGGATTTTTTATATTATAATTTAAAGAAACATGTAGCTACATTTGATGGCAACATGTCCATCAAATTTTGACATTCATTTTATTAAACTAATTTATTTATCTAAATATCCTACTCTTAAATAATGTAGTTATTAAATATCCAATTAAAATTTTCTCTTTAGCACTAGTAGTGGCTATTTTTAGATTAGTTTTGAATTTTTCGTATTATAATTTTAAGAAACATGTGGCTATACTTGATAACAACATAACAATCAAATTTTGACATAAATTTTATTAAGTTAATTTATCTATGTAAATATTCTAATCTTAATATATCATCATTAAATGTCCAAAATTGTTAATTAATTCACTAACAAATATATCTTTTATTCAATACAATTTATTTGCACAATTATTATTTCCATCATCATTTTGTATTGTTATTATATTTTGTTTATAAATTTATTATAATAAATTTATATTTTTGGTAAATAAATTACTAAGAAGTAACCATTTGAGATGGCAAATTACTTTTTTATGTAAATATAAAATAGTTGATAGTTCAAATAGCAATTTCTTACTTTTCTCATTCTAGTTTGTGCAAAGATAAATATGTCTTTTGAACTATTATGATATTTACCTAACAATAAAAAATCTTATTCGACAGTTATCAAAAAATTTTTCTCATGAGTAGTACATAATAGGATATGTGATCAAAGCATTTTTATTTTTTTCCATAACTACAAATTCATCCTCAAAATTTGTTTTCTATTACGCAAAATACTTCAAGATGTGGAAATCAATTCAAATGGATCAAATCAATACCGTAAATGAGGCAAGTGGAGTTAACACAATCTATTATTTTCAATATTTTTAAAATTGAACTAGACAATGAATCAGGGATCTTACTTGTTATTGGTTCAATCGGTTTGACCACTAGTTGAACTGATATGACGTAATAATTATATTTAATTTTTTAAATATATATAATTCATACGGGATGACCCATGAACCCAGCCCAATGACATTGACCCAAGAGTTACACGTGCAATATTGGACCAAGTCTATTTCATCTCGAGGGCCTCGTCATCTTGTCGACATGATCAACCCCTTGTCGTGCAAACGTTGGTCTTGCCCTGGTCAAGTCATAGCAAGCAAAGGTCGAACCTAGCTAGTCGACAATCCCGACAAGAGCTGCCCTCAGGTACAACTAGAACTCACTTTGTAGTCGACCCTTCTGTTGACCAAAAATTCTGAGTCACCGCAGGATCCCTTCACTGCCGCATTTAATACTCTGATAGGCGGCATGCCTCCGCATTAATGGTGCCTGCCACCTTAGTGTTGCCTCAACTGTCACCCTTGATAAGAGATGCACCACTAATATACTATTCTATCCCTAAAAGTTGAAAAGAAAGCCACCTGAAATAGAACAGCAATGAGAGATGACCTAAAATTCTTCATGCAAGGATAAGAGCCCTTCATATAGGTTGAGGGCATCTTGGCCATATCACTCATCTGGAGAAAGTTATAAATACCCCTTTGCTAACTTCTTCAAATGTATGCCATTTTTCTCTAATGCCCTCACTTTGGTGTTCATCTTATCTAGTTGATTCAATACTGATTTGAGCATTGAAGTGTCTTAGTCAAATGCACTTCAGCTAGCCTAATGTTTGCTCATAATTGCAGATCTCAACCCAAATTCTTTTGAAATTGGACTACTCAACTAGACAAGTCGAATTATCCTAAATACTAGCCCAATTCAATAAAATACAGCTTTCACTCTCACCAACAGTATTTTGATATTAACAAAAAGTAAAACTTTCAATTGATGTAGAAAGAATATTATTTAAGAAAAATTTTAACTTACTTATTTTTAAGTACATTTTTTTAGAAAATAATACTATTTCACAATTAATCAACTATAATAAATAAAAAATAATGTTTTGTATCAATTTAAGTAATCATTCATTTCCTGCTTCAACTTCGAGTAAAAATAAATTTTTCTACGTTAAATATTTAACATAATTTAAAAGAGATTAAGCAAAACAAAAATAACAAATGAAACATAAGCATTAACATATAATTACTGCTTCATTAAATTTCAAAAAAATAAATTTATGTTTCAAAAAATTACATATCAAAAATCTTAAATCATCATATTTAACTCACAATTTTTATTTTCTTTTTTACTTTTTCTATTTTTTTTAAAAATTAAAATTTTCAAAAAAAAGAAATGAATCAGTTGAACTGATTCGATTTTAACCACCACCTATTTTTAAGGTTCAATCAGACCGAACTGACCTTCAGTCATCGGTCCGATTCGATTTTCAAAATCTTGATTATTTTATATTTGAGTGGTCAAGATTGATTTATGATGGACGGCAATGATTGAGTCAATATATTTTCATTGCTAGCCTAACCTACTGTAAACAGTTCATTTATAGCTTATTTCAAATTATGTTTTACTACTTGCTAATTATTATTTTTTTCTAATTTACTTTTTTATACCTCAAATCACTAACTTCAACGTTGCAAGTTTAGATGAAATATCGTTAAATGTTACTTAAACCCTTTATTTTATTTTTATTTCATTTTATGCATATATAATATTTATATAAAATATTTTTTTTATAAAAATAATTTATTGAGAATTAAATACACTAAATATAAATGCAATAAATCAAAATAGAAAATAGAGTAGAAAATATAAAATGCGTTGAATTAGACATGTCAATTGGTAGGGTATTGTCCTGCCCAAACGATACCCTACCTAAACCCGTACAAATTACCCTACCCAAACTTGTACTCTGATATACCCAAATGATTAGACCCTGTATTTACTCTACCCTACTGAATCTATAAACCAAATTAAACTCATACCGTAAAATACCCATATAATAGAACTTAAACTAGATTCTACCCTATCAAACCCAAGACCTATTGGGTCTATAGTTGAGTCTAGTTTATTAGATCCAATTTTTGGATTGTGTTTTGACCTAACTAAGTTTTTCATATTTTTCGAATTTTCTTATTGTCAGACAAGATGCTAAAACTACATAATATTTGAATGCTAGAGTAATTTATGCATTTAATTTTAGTTCTTTAATTTAATTTAGTTAATTTATATATTTAATTTTTAGAATATTAAACAAATAAAAACTACAAGAATATGTATCGCTTTTCACTCTCTTCCCCATATTATATTTTTTTTATCTCTGTTTTTCTTCTAAGATTATAAGTTGAATACGTATAAAAAAAATAAGTATGCTTTATTTAATATTATCATTGATATGGAAAAACCCAGTAGGCCCAACATCAAACGAGACGGCCCACAAGGCCCAAATGTAGAATCTGTTTGGTCGACCGGTATCGACCTCACTTGGGAGTATTTACGGTCGACCATATTAATCGACCTCCGGCATTCACTTGGATCCCCGCCAGGCATATTGATTTGACTTGTCGAGCCCACTCCAATGACACGTGGCAGCGGTTGCAACAACTCTGACAACTCTAACAACTCTGCCAACAACTTTGGCAGAAACGTGCCTCGGCTGGAACAGTTTACTTGGGAAAGAAGGAGATTTAGCCACCTCGCGCAGTACCGGGATCTGGACATGAAATGACTCCCAACCCCCTAACATGGAAAAAAGCTAGTACACGCGGTAGGGGTACTTTGGTAAAGTCACGCCCTCAGAAAGCTATAAATACTCCAAGCCCAACCACGCTCAAGGTAATGTCATTTACACTATACACTTTACATTCTACGTATTCTGCTGGATTATCCTCCCGACCAGAACTAACTTGAACGTTGGAGTGTCTTAGCCGGAGGCACCTCGGCTAGCTTAACGTGTGTTGTGGTTGCAAATTTCAAGCCCAAAACTATATTCAACCTCCATTTCCTCTACACGCACTTCTTGTAGCATCAATCATAATCTTAGCAAATCGAGTCATGCAATATTAAATTTTAATATTAGAACATTTGTAATCAGATTAGGATTATTGTCGAGATTCTGTATTCAAATCTCATATTACTGGGTGCATGCGTGATGGTCTCTGTTTGTATTAGTTTTCAGTTTTGTTTTCTATTTTAATATTTTTTAAAATTAAAAGTTAATTAAAAATTTAAAAATAAAAATGGGATTTTTTTTGTATGTTTTTCTAAAAATAATGAAAAGAGTATATGTTGAATTGAAAAGTTAGTTGATTTATATTTTTTTATGTTATAAAATATTGATTATTTTTTAAATTATATATGTTATTAATTTTAAAATGATAGTAAATATTTTATTTTAAATTGAATTAATTTGATTGATATAACAATAAAATGATAAATAGATTTTTAAAAAATTAGAAATAAAGATAAAACATACTTTTAATAAGAATATTTATATTTTTTGATGTTATAAAATATTGATTATTTTTTAAATTATATATATTATTAATTTTAAAATAATAGTAAATATTTTATATTAAATTGAATTAATTTGATTGATATAACAATAAAATGATAAAATAGATTTAAAAAAAAATAGAAATAAAGATAAAACATACTTTTAATAAGAATATATTTAAATTAATAGTTTTTAATTTTCTAGTAGTAACGAAAATGAAAAACAAACAGGCACTTAATTTATTTTGTGTAATTATTCAATTAATATTTTCAGCTTTAATATATGCAGAGCCTTCTCAATCAGCTTTAAGTATGTCATGAATATTAGTATAAATTTAATTTTGATATAAGTAATTTTGGTCAATTAATTAAATTTGAGTATTTGGATAATGAGTAATTTTGAGGTATCGGATATGTGAGTAAGTTTTGCACATAAATATAATTACACTCATTCAATTATTTTTAATATATTTTTTGGTTTATCATTGACGAAAATGGTAACCTAAATAAAGTTTTATGAGTAAAAAATATTAAAGTTGAAAAGGAGAGAATTGAAATATGAATATTTGATATTGATTATTTTTTTAATATAAATATTTAAATATTTCATGGGTATAAACCCTGCCCGTATTCATTTCATTTTTCTTAATGTGTCTAGGAAATAACTCTCCTCAAATCTTGTGAGCGGAATGGATTCAGCTGCAAAAAAAAGTTAACAAGACGGATAAAGGGTTGAATGGACGGGATGTTATTTTCTAAGAATTGATATTGTAAGAAAAAGTGAGAGAAACGCAATTAAGAGAAATGAAAAAGTAAAACTGAATGCATGTTTGGATGTTTCATTTTTGGGAGAGGAAAATAATAATGATATTTGATGTGACAATTTTTTTAAAAAGTATATTTAATTGATAATTAGCTTCTGAGAGTTTTTCGTGAAAGTTGTTTGGTTATATATATTTTCTGATAACTTCTGTGACACCTGACAATTTTTAATTACGTCAAAACCAAACGGACGCTAAATATTTAAGAGTCTAATTTTTTAAAAAACCATTACTGTAACCTTCAAAATCAAAACTATGAGGAAGATATATCATTTTCAAAAATGGAAATTAATGCTACATGCACACATATTCTGAGTTTTTCACTTTCTTATTTAAAAAAAGTGTTTTCTATTTTTTTCTATTTATCTTTATTATAAATATACTCAGGTCTGCACTTTTGTATATTGATACAAGTGTGTGTGAATATAAAAATATATCCTAATATAAATAATTTATTTATATATAAGAATAAAAATATATATTGATGAACATATGTATCAAGATATATATATATATATATGTTATATAACAAAATCTATTTTCATTTTCTCCTAAAAACAAAAATAAAAAGTAGAGCTGTAAATAGATATTTGAAAATTTATTTCCCGTTTGCATCCGAATCCATTTATATGGCATATTATCCGTATTCATCTAAAGCAGATATTATCTGTATTTAATCAGTAGATATTCAACTGCAAAATGATACTAATATGGTAATTGCATATTTTATCCATTTAATATCCGCTTCAAATACATATCCATTTATATATTCGATTAATCGTAATTTAATTAAATCTATTATTTAGATTCAATAAACAATATTGGGATAATTGCATTAAACCTCCCAACCTATGTCTCTTGTTGCACATTGCCCTTTAACTGTTGTCGATGTGCAATTTCACCCCTTGAATTAATGAAAATGTTTGTCAACACCACATTTTTACTATTCCAGTGAAATGTAACCAATGAGCATTAGACACATGGGTTGAAGACAACAGAATATTCTTGTTAGATTCCACCAAAATAGTGCAAAATATGATGTTGGCGAATATTTTAATTAATTCAGGGGTAAAATTGCACATTGACAATGATTATGGGGCAATATGCAACGAGAGCCATAGGTTGAGGGGTTTAATGCAATTAATCCAACAATATGTAAAAAATTATTATATATAATATATTCTAATTTTTCATGTATTTTAATATAAAAATAATATTTAAAAAATATCATATATAATATATTATTATACATAATAAATAATTTTTATTTTTTCAATATGAAATCTCATAATCTATATATAAGTGAATATAAGTATAAATTAGTAATTAAAGAATTAAAAAGAAAAAATTAGTAGTTAAAGATTATGAAGAATTTATAGGCGTAGTAATGATAATTAAATAATACTTAATCAAGAAAAGAATTGAAAAATCAATATATGAACGATAAAATTAATCAATATAAAATTACTGTTGCTTGATTTTATAATTAATTTTTATTAATATTAATTAATTATAAAGTCAATCATTAATTAGAAAAATTAACTAAATCAAGAATAATTAATTTTTTAATTCTAAAATAAAGTAGCAAATTTTTTTAATGAAATTTATTAGAAAAATATGCATTTATTACAAGTTAACAGATTTGGGTATTAGTAAATGAATATTTAGATATTTATAAACAAATGTATCCTAATAATTATAATTGGATACAGATATATTCGAATTCAATTAATATTCGGTGGATACGAATTTGGATGTTATTAAAAAATATCTATCGGGTATGGATATGAATATTATAAAATTTAAATGAATACTAATACGGATACAGTATATTCGTATCGTTTATATCCATTTACAACCCTAATGGAAGCTATCAACTTCTCCTTAACTTTTACAGATATTTTTACTTTCAGTACATTTTTCCGAACACACTATTACACACTATCTCTATTTTCACACTTTGTTTTCTCCTACTTACATTTACACGACCTTAAATACAAAAACACTATAAATATCCAAATACAACTCATTTTCAACTCTACACAATTATTTTATTTTAAACAAAATATCTAAACAATATTTCATTTTCAAAATCACACTAATAACTATTTTTTTACTATTCTTTTTTAATAAGATAGGGACTAGTCAAGTTGTGCCTTGTCATCAAAAATCTTATCGAATAATAGGATACTATAAAAGACTTTTAAGTAGATAAAATTCTCTTCTACTTTATATATCTATATAATAGAGTCATGAGATCTAATAAAAAAATTACAAGGAAATACAAATTTTTCAATGAAATTTTTAGAGAGGAAAACTTCCATCTCAAAATGAAAAATTTTCAAGCAATTTCTAACAAAATTGTGATGAAATTTTATTAGAAACTTTTCCAGCAGACTTTTGATAAGTTATTCCATCGGCAGTTTACATTTTGAGTCAATATTTTCTTCTATCTAATGAATTTTTGTTGAAAAAAATCGTGGAAAAATTATATTATTCGAATCCTTTAATACACTATTTTTTAAATTTAGCATTTCATTAACATTTTAATTTATTAAAATATTTGTATCCTATACTTTGATATGGATTCATAACTTGAGACTTTAATTTTTTTTCTTTTTTAATTATAATATAAATCTATCATTATTTATATTTTTATAAAAAAATTACATCATGTGCCTTAACATGAAATTATAAAAAATATATGTGAAAAATATTAAAATATTTTTAAATTTTACTTAATGTTAATATATCATATTATTTTTAATCTAATTTATACTATTTAACATTAAAAGTTAACTGTCCGAAATAATATCTTTTAAAAAATGATAGTATTTAATTAGTTAAATATAAAAAACATTATATTTATAAAAGTACAATAAATTAATTGCATTAGATTAAGGTAATATGCCGTGCACAGCACGTGATTTATGCTAGTACGACATAGCACGAGATTTATGCTAGAGTGTATATATATATATATATATCACTCAGAGAGAAACACATGCCCGTGTTGTCTAATTTGGGAACAATGATTTTATTTGTCTAGATGTTTTTGTGTTGGAAGTAAATTCCAGATATATATATATATATATTTTGATAGGTGAAGTGAATTCCAAATTCACCCATTGTCTTACCTGCCAGTCTGCTACTATTGATGCAGCCGGGGACCTCGGCAAGTGAGAATTGATCTGCTGCCGTACGAAATGTAACATCAACCGGCTTTTACCAATAATTATGATATTATTATATATGAAAAGAAAAGAAATGATCCCCTGATGTGCAATAATATGATAATTGAGGGTCCCATTTGTTTCATTTTTAAACTCCATTTTTATTTTTATTTTGCAGAAAATGATAATAAAAAATTATCAATTTTTACATTATTTTTTCATTCTCAAAACAATTCTTTTTACATTCTCTCTCTATTTTTCATATATATTTCTCCCATATTATTATTATTATTATTTATATCTACTTTTTTATCTTCCCAATACTTCTCAAACAACATTCACCACAAAAATATTATAAATTCAAATTCAAATTATAATATTATTATTTTTAAATAATTGCACATCACATCATCAATTCAATTAAAAAATTACACAACTTTTAATACAAAAACACTCAACATCCAAATACATTTTATTTTCACACTTATATAAACTTATAATTTTAAATAGCACATTTAAACACAACTCCATTTTCAACAACACTTTTTCTAACTAATTTTTTACAATGCATTTTCACTAGAAAATAAAAATGATTCCAAAAAATGAAACAAAACGGGTCCTAAGCCTCCATGTTAATACGGCGAATCTTTTCATAATTTTCTCTGGACCTATGATGTGATCCAATTTGAAGCACCAACAACGTTTAATTGAAAAATAAATTGATGCCAGAAAAAAAAATGTAAATAACTGATAATATAGAAGTAAGAATTGTGGGTAAGAGATCCACTTGCAAAATCAAATTTGACTAAAAAATTAAATAAGTTTCACTTAATGTAATTTTTGAAATGTTATATTAATTCCAACCTCTCATTGTGGAGATGTTAAAATAGTGCTTGCTTTTCAAAACTTATTAAGGGGTGGATGAAGAAATTGAAGCTAAAATTGATGTGCTAATAAGAGAATAACAAAGAAAATAAGGAAAATAAAGATGGCCATCTCACACGGAAGTAGGAGCTAAACAAACTAACTTATAAACTTTGGGTTGTGACTAAAGAGTTGGATTCCTTGCGGGTACCAAAGTATGTGAAATGGAGGGAACCGAAATGCGTGGTGTGATGTGGAACAACAAGCCTCAACTTATAAGGTCGTATTATTGCATTCAATTGTATATTTTTTTTAACAAATAGGCTTCTCTTCACTGTTTAAATAAGTTCTTGATTTGTTAATTATTGCTTACTATTATTATCATTATTATTAACCTTGTGAAATTATTATTATTATTATTATTAGAAAAAAGATAGGAAATGGGCAACCGGGGTTGCATCCCTCCCCAGGTGTAATAATAGAAGTTTTTGTTGTTGTAAAATGTTTGATTTGAGTTATAGTTACTGTCCAAATGGTGAGTCCATCACCAAAACCCCCACCAAAGTGCTAATCAACCAAGGTCTTTCCATCACAAAGGTAATTGATTCACAAACTATTACCACAAACAAGTTCGAACTCGTGACTTTCTTGTGGAAAGTAATGGGCCCTTTTAATTAGACTACCACCTTGATGGTACCTCGTGATATTGATTAGGCTTAGCTTGGTCGCGTTTGCATTTAGCCTAGGCTAAGTGTTTGCTTAGGCATTGGCTTTACCATACGCTCGGAACGCTGCTCCCAAGTCCCACGAATGTTCTGGTTGGGCCGTCGGCCTTTTTGAGCTTTAGCTTGGCTTTGCTCCCATGACCGTCTTGGGTGGGCCATCCGCTTGTTTGAGCTTTAGGTCTGTAATTTTGTGGGTACTGGTTAGGTATGGACCATTATACCTTTTCATTTGAAGGGAATTAAATCTTATAAAGAGAGCATGGTAACTTAGACTTTTTAAATCGATAATTATAAAAATCGATCTGTGTTTTCTTATACACAAGTATTTGTCAATCCAAAAAGTTCACTATCAAACAATACTTAAATATATAATAATGATGATAGTGATATATCAAATAATTATAAATATTAATTTAAACATATAGATGATGAAAAGTAAGATGGAAGGAAACGATGAATATTTACATAAATAGTTCAACTATAGTCATACAAATAAATAATTTTTACTCCATAATTTAGTTATTAAAAAACATATTTCAGTAAGAGAGACATGTTGAGAGCAGATGTAGAAGTACATACATAAATAATTATGGGAGAATGTTTCGGTGTGTATATGTATAAATTTGTATATACATATGCATATATGAATAAAGGAAAATGTACATATGTTAATGCATGTGTGTGCGCACATATGAATGCATGCCTAAATATAAATAAAAGTCCCCGTATAAATATTAAAAATATATATTTCACATCTATGTGTGTGTGATGTATATGTACTACATACAAGTATATATTGCACATATAAATATAAGGTGCAAACAAAAATTATCAAGTGTCACAAAAAGTCTTCAAGAATTTATAACCATATATTTTTTACTTAAAAAATTCTCCAAAACTAACCAGTCAATCCAACTAAGAACTAGGGAGAATATATCACATCGATCACATATCATCATTATATTTTCTCCCATAAAAATAATGCATTCAAACTTTCAATCCCACTTTTCATTTCTCTCACCATACTTTTATTTTATTTTATTTTATTTTTCATTTTACGCCACAAAATCAATTCATAGAAAAGCATCCAATCCAACCGGAGACTACGTTTTTCTTTTCTTAAAGGTAGCAATGTGAATTGATAGAGATTGGTCTTGTTTTCACGGAAGCAACAACAATTCCCAGTGATGCTCTGAGGGGGGCATAGTCTGAGGGCTTGATGAGAATACGCTGTTCTATTTTTGCCCTCCTATTGGTCATATATTTTCTTCAACCTCTTGGCCTCGAGGAGAGGCTCTTTAATGTCTTCCCACTTGTCCAAACGCTTCTTTGCTTTCTCCACCTGGAAATTCAGCGGTCCCAATTATTATTGTCTGAAGTGATAATGACATAACCTTCTTACATATGCAGATGTTGCATATTTTGCCTAACATCTACTTGGATCCTGACATGCTACCCTTAACCTCGTCTTATCATGTTTTTCATATTTCTGAGGAACGCACTCACTCGCAATACATTAAACATGGCCCTTGGTGGCTATTTTATTTGCCCTTATAAACTACAAAAGAACCTCCAGTACATGTGGAGGCACTTGAAAAGACTGCGATATTTATAAGCATTTGGAGACTTTGACCTTGACCGTTGACTGAAATATTAAAGAGGCTCTTTAAAATAAAAAAAATTCCTTTTTACCCATTTGTTAATCTAATAGTAATGCCTTAATTAAATTTCTCCCAAAATCTATATGCTTATACCCCTCAAAATAATGTTTTCTTAACAGTGATATTACGTGTATTAAAATAGAAAAAATAAGAAATACACCTCTTCATTCCAGTCTGTACGAAATGTTGCCCAGAGTAAGATGAGAGTTTGCATCATAGTTCCTCCAATCATGCCAGACCAAATTCCCTGCGAATTGCATATTGCTTTCAGCTACCAATCTTGCTACGTATAATAGCAGTGAAAGCAAATTATATATGTGAAATCCTTCTTGTTGAGATAGAATCTCTGTCGTTATACCGCAACAAATATACACAACACACACACACACAAACACAATGTTTTGCGTTCTTACCTTAACACCGAGGTTGAATTTGAAGCCAAGAAGGCATCCTATTGGAATTCCCACCACGTAGTAACAACCTACATTTACGTATGCCACAAATGCTTGCCATCCACAGCCCACAGCCACACCTTCAATTTATTCATTAATTTCATATTAAGTAGTAGAGTGGAAAATAGAATAAAGAAGAAACAGTCAATTAAGTTGATTTTGGATGGTGGAATCTCAAGTACTATGGAGATTGTATTTACCTTCTTTTTGATAATTGCGGAGGTTGTATTTACATTAATTACAGGACTCCCATGGGAACTTTGGGGAATCAGAAAATGCTACTTTTTGTCTATGCTTTAACATGTTGAGACCGCACTCATGATGTAAGAGACTAATACCGTACCACTGCACCGGGGAAGAGGATTGGACAGCCTATGCTACGGTTCGAACCTTAAGTCATTGAATGTTGTTCAGTTGTGCTATAGTTATAAAAATATTTAACTTTAATTACAATGTTCATCCAAGTCTCTCTCGCCATTTTTGTTCGTTAGCTTGTTTGTTTTTATTTTTATTTTTGGTTTTTGCCTTGTATCATTTAAAAATAAAAATATGCGTTTATTTTGTTCATTTTTAACAGAAAATAGTATTTTTCATGTTCATATTTATCACCATCAATTTTAAAACTATACAATAACTGTTTTATGAATTAAGAGCCACAATCCACTAACTTAAAAACAATTAAAATATTCCAACTAATTATCTATACTTCTTTATAAGCAATAGAACCCACAACAGAACTAAATAACAAATTCTATTCCAACATAATTTGATTCAATTGACGTAAAATAATAATAATAATAATAATAATAATAATAATAATAATAATAATGAGACACGATAAAGAATAACCACATGAAAGCAGCAACTCGTTACTTATTAAATTGTTATTATTGAATATTTGGTTATGTTTCCTCGTAACAATATTATTTTAAAGAAATACAATCAAATATATCCTCAATTTCCCTACAAACATATTATATATATACATTATATATATTTTATTATTATTTTAATATTAAAAAAATCACTCCATTTTACTTTTATCCCAATACCCAATAAAAAAATATTGATTTGATTACTACAGTAAAAAATATCTTTTTCAAAATATACACAAACATATTAAAAAATAATTTTTATATTTTTTAATAATTCATCCTTTCAAAATACATAATAAAATTACACAAAAAATATAACTAAATATATATGATTGATATTTATAATAAAGGTGGGTAACAATTTGCCAACAAAAAAAAATCAACGTCAATTCAGTCGAGGTCTAATAATTGAATGGTCAAAAGTATTTCATGACCACTGAAGAACGCCCCACTCACTCAACGTACGATATTAGAAATCATCGACCTACTCCGTTTTGTCAGTATTTATGCTGACAGCCTGCATGGTTTTTTTCATGAAAAACAATCCGTTTGATTTTATTTCCAAAGGATATTTTTATTTTTAATTATTTTTAAAAGTTAAAAAATTAATTATAAAATAAAAATAAAATTAAAATGTATTTAGATGAAATATTAAAAAATAATAATTAAAATATGTTATAGAATTGAAAAATAGGTTAATTTATATTTTTATGTTTAAAAAGATTTATTTTTTAAAATATATATTTTATTAATTTAAAAATAATAGTAGATATTTTATGTTAAATTAAATTTAAATTTGATTAATATGTAATCGACTAATATAATAGATTTAGAGAGAATTTTGAGAAAAAAATATGTACTTTTTCTTAAAAAAATTGTCAAAAAATATTTGTTTTCAATTCTCATTCTCAACATACAGTGATCCAAGATAAGAATTAGCAACACGCTTTCAGACAAATATTTAAATAAAACAAACGGAGGGAATAAATTATATGGAGCATAGTATAATAACGCCAAGTTGCAGCAAAAGTTGAATTTACTTGGCAGCAAAAAGGAATTATGGTATATGATTTGAGCACGTAAAATAATGTTTGTGGGGCGAGGAGAATTGCATTACCAGACAAGACTGGTTGGAGGCCATTCAGGACGAGAGTGACTGCTAAGAATGGACAAAGGTCCGCCACCGCGTTGGCCACTGTTTCGCCTCCCGTAAATATGTAACTGATAACGTGGCGTTGGGAAAACACGACAGCAGCCACCACCATGGCCACCGTGAAAGAGACCGAATTCACCACCACGACAGAGAAAGCCGCCGCCTTAGGGTGGCCTGCTCCTATCTCATTGCCCACTCTCACACTGTTCTTTTCAATCTTTTATTAGATAGGCTTTGAGGTAAAACTCACAGAGAAATTTTGAAAAATACTCATTAAATGAATTTGATAGGGCGTGGGTATCACAATAGTCTATCAAGTTGCTACACAATACAAGCATATCCGAGGAGAGCACAGTAGATTTAGGCACACCAACCTTGCTGCAGCGTTGAATCCGACTGAGATCATGAACAGCAGCCCATTCACTGACATGCTGCACAAAGACAACAAATAATGTCCAAAAGTTTTACGCAGCATACATATAATTAGGGGTGCAAAGCAATCGAGCTAAATTGAGTTCTAATTCTAATTCGAGCTGATCTCGAATCATTGTATCTAAATTCAAAATTCACGAGCCAATATATAATTAAATATTATTTTTTTATTTTATTAATAAATATATATTATATTACTATTTTTTTATTTTTGAGTTCGAGCTAAAACTCAAGTTGAAGCTCGAGTTGTAATTATTTACAATTTATTTATCACTTCAAGTCGAGCTCAAATCTTAAAATTTTATGTTTGTAGAACTCAAACCTAATATATATATATATATATTTCGAATCAAAGCTCGAGTTCAAAAATTTTATTCAAACTTGACTCAATTCACTTCGATTGCACCCAACATATAACCGAAATTGGCAGCCATTATAATCGCACAAAGTGTTGCGTTCATTTAGACAAACTTTAATTCAACAAAAAGGTGGGACGAAAAAAAGTGCACGAAGCAATTGAGGCAATATATCTAACAAGTTAATAATATCCAAATTATTTGTGGTCGAAATCAAATCCACTACACCTGAATCAGTTGTTATCCTAACATGAAAAATGACGCTTGGTGGAATATTATCCTATTAACTAATATTCCGTGGAGTTCCTTTTTATGAAAGCACATCAAAAGAGTGAGAAAAAGACAGAAGAATATATAAGTTACTTTAAAATTTTCAATTCGTTTAATAAACGAAAAAAAAATCAGAAATTATCGTAAATAATAGAGTGAGAGTTCATATTTTGAAAATTACAATAAAACAACTGTAAGTGAAATTAAATATAATTACATCTTCTCGTGTAATTGCTTATGATTGATCAAATTGAAATCTGAATCAAAACAATTTTGACATCAATTACTCAATCATAGAATCAATGACGACTGGATAAACGAGTTCTGGAAAGAAAGCATGAGAAGATTTACCATGCGGCGAGTGCATCCAAGGACAATTCAGGGTTCTCTAGTAATCCGGCAATCAAGACTAGTACCTGAAAGTACCACGTCTCCAAGCACAGCATTACTGCGGAAGCAATCGACAACTTCACGAACTCCCAGAGACCAGTGAAAGCCTCCAACTTGAATCCTATCCACGTCGCTTTACATCTTTGGCCATTAACAATATACAAAAACTGCGCGATAACAATTATCCACCACGATGAGCTCAGCACCAACGATGCTCCTAATAACCCCAACCCAATTTTGTAGACCGCAATCCAGCTCACCACCAAATGCACCCCAAGCGTCGCCAATGAAATCCACGCGCTTGGTGCCACAATTGTCTGTGCCTGCAGAAACTTTTGTATCGGAAAATTTACGGCGTACGCGAATACCTGCGGGATCAGACCGTACACGAACACCGACGCCGGCGTTGCTACATCTTCCGATTCGCCGATAAGGAGCAGGAGTTGCCTCGATAGCGAGTAAACCACTACGATCGGAAGGCTGAACAGCAACAGCACCACGGTGGCGCGCTGCATGTAGACGCCTAGCATTTCGTACCGGTGTGCACCGTACGCCTGTCCGCAAAGTGTTTCAACCGCGCTTCCCATTCCTAGCTGCAAAACTATGTCGTATTAGAATAAGCCCATATGGCATTAATTCCTTTAGCTTTTAATGATCCGACGCAATAGATAGGTTAACAGTACTTACGAGGAGGCCGTAGGCGAATAATTGGATGCCTTGGTTACCGAGAGAAGCGGCGGCGAACTCGAGATTGCCAAGGTGGCCGGAAAAGACGCGAGTGGAGAAGGACATGAGGTTGTTTATTAAGTACATCATCACGGCGGGTGCGGCGAGTTTGAACAGGAGTTTAAGCTCGATCCACGTGGCTTTCTTAAATCGCTTCAAGCGAGGCAAATCCGTGTCTGACAGCAGCTTTTCGAGCTCGGAACTGGAGTGAGTGGCGGCGGTGGATGGTGGCGCTTTGGGTGATGGTGGTGGCGGCGACTGTTGCATTATTGAGTGAAGTGCTGGTTGAATGTACTCTTCTTCGGAGTGCCCCATGCCAGCTTCTCTGTGTGTGTTTGTGTGTGTGCGGGCGTTTAAGCGTGTGATGAGGGAGCAATCGGTATATAAATAGATAAAGACCAGCCGAAAATGGAATTAGAATGTGAAGAACAAAAAGAACAATTATTGTGTATTGATGTAATTATTATCTGTTAATGTAATTTAATGTAACTGTAATGTATTAATGTAATTTAGTAATTAAGAGACAAATTAAATAAGAATGTGAATACCAAAAACTTTTTTGTGATTGGATTAATAATCTACTTGGTGAATCTATTTCCAATCAATTAAAAATTACGGGAGCTTTATTCCATTTTCTAATGCATTTCATGGATTTTGTACTCTACATCTATGTA
>JACGDI010001224.1:153694-171327 GCA_014898725.1 Jacaranda copaia
TGTTGAGAGAATTAATTAAATTTAAATAAAATTATTTAATTATTACTAAATAATAAATTAAGTATGTAACTAAATTGTTAAATTAATTAATTTAAAAAAGCTAAAATTTCTTTAGTTGAAAATTTTTCTTAATTAAATAAATTAATATAACTAATGTTGGTTGAGGACAAAGACATAAATTTGGCTTGGCTCAACATTTCTTTTCTTCTGATGATGCAACTGGATAGTAGCGGCCGTGAGAATGAAGGCTACTGCCAGCCATTGTTTGCGGGCTGACCTGCTGATCTCATATTATCTATCAAATATATAATACGTGGAGATTAATTGAGGTAGTGGGAGATAATATCTTAAATCAAACGTGGCCAGCTGTTTACGATCACAACATATCAACGAGACATGACAACTTTGGCGTTAAGTGTTTGTACCAGCAAAGCAACCCGCGGGGCATTCATTTACTATAGTACGAAGAATTAATGTGGGGTCCACCGTCAATCATAACATTAATCGAACGGTCGGTCAATACAAAAAGAAATTTGAGTGAAAAAAAACTATAGTGCAATAGTAATGGTAAAATACAAGAATTATTTGGCGTAGAACAAAAAATGTGGGTGGTAAAGGAAATGAAGGGGTTCCTTTTTCGTGCGCAATAAGACAAGTCAATTAGGCCTCGATTTCTTATATTTTGGACATTTTTTAAGAAATATTTTGAGAGAATGAAATTTCAAAAAAAAATTTAAAAAAATGTGCCAAGTGTTTTTTTTTTTTTTTTTGCTTTGAAAAAAGAGGTAGAAAGAATTTAGAATGAATTATTTATCTTTTTGTAGTTTGGAGAGAAATAAATTTTACTATATACGTTAAATCGGT
This sequence comes from Jacaranda copaia, assembly GCA_014898725.1. Lineage (NCBI taxonomy): Eukaryota > Viridiplantae > Streptophyta > Magnoliopsida > Lamiales > Bignoniaceae > Jacaranda > Jacaranda copaia. Next base: position 154,559 of record JACGDI010001224.1, read on the forward strand.
TAACTTTTTATTGGATTTATATAATGAAATTGATATGTAGGCTATGGTAGGTATGTGATATGAGATGGGCTAGCAGGCTCAATCCAGCAGTTATCGATCCAAGAGCATACTTTCAAGCCTATATCTCCTATGAGGTTCAGTTAATTCGTCGACCTTGATCAACCATCCTCTTACCTTATTGTTTAAGCAATAAGCAAGATTAATGCCTCTCGATTAGGCCGTAGATTGAGCAAGTGCACTTGATTGTATTTGATGAGAGGACTCGAGCGTCATGACCACTGATGGCCGCTCATAGCTAGAAGCTAGTTCTGTGGTCGACTCCTTGGTCGATCATGGAGGTTGTTTCGAAATGGAATCCTTTCTCTACTGCATTAAATACTCTAATAAGCAGCGTGCATTTGCATTAATGGCGCACGCCGCCTCTAGTACTATCCCTATTGCCATTCCTGACAAAAGACACACCACCAGTGTACTACTCTATCCTTGAAAACTGGAGATGAAGCCACCTCGAATAATATAAGGATGGGAGATGACCTAAACTTACCGTACAAAAACAGGAATCCTCCACACATGATAGGGGCATATTGGACATATTATCTACCCGGAGAATGTTATAAATGCTTTGTTACCAGCCACTCTTAAAGTGTGTCATTCTTTATTAAAGCTCTCACTCTGCTGCTTATTTTATCTAGTCGGCTCTATACTGACTTGAGTATTAGAGTGCTTTAGCCGATAACACCTCGATTAGCTTGACGTTTGCTTGTGGTTGTATATCTCAGTTCAAGTTCCTTTGGAGTTTGATCACTCGACCAGATATGTCGAATTAATCAAAACCCCAGTCTAATATTGTAAATTCAGCTTTTACCCTCATCAGTATATTATATTTTGAGATTGGTTTGAGAGGAATTTTTTGAGTATAAAAGTTTTGTGTTTTGAAAGAATATTTGGAGAATGTGTACGCTTTTTGGGTGTGCTTTGGGAGTTGAAAAATATTGTGAGAAAAAGAAGGAGAACAGAGCCTTATTATCTATGTTAGTGTTTCATATCTTTTAATTTGAAGGGTATCAAATCTTACAATAAGAGCCTTCAAAATTTATCACCAGTAACATGGAATATTTTTATGCTTTACTTACTAACAAAAGTATTTTATAACTGCAATAATTAATGTTATTAATGTTAAATGCAAGGCCAAAATAGTTGATTCCAAGTTCTCTATATCCCTACTAAACTTAGCCTTTTAACATGAAATTTGTTCAATAGTATTTAAATCCTCAAATTGGAGATCATTTTTGCCAGAGCAAGTCCTCGTCTTCGTGATTGACTTTATTAAAAACACGAGGGTTAATTAACTCCTATCAATATATTTTTATAAGATGTTTAAAAATTTATATATAAAATATAAAATATTTAATAATATTTTTAATAATTAAAAGAGCTCATAAACTTATAAAACGTAAGATATTGAAAATTTATGAACTCTTTTTTCAAAGAGTATGGAACTCTTAATTTATTTTTAAAATTTCAACAATTTTTTTTAAATTTAATAAATTTGAAAAATATTTTATAAGATACAAAATTTATAACGTTAATTAAATAAACTTACCCAAATATCCTCTCAATTACATTTGAATTTGATATAATTGTTAATTTAAAAGAACCTTAACCAACCAACTTGACTTTTTTATATATATTTTTTATCACATTCTTTAATTGGTTGGGCTCCATTCAAGTTTCAAATTTTATTGAATAAAATAATTTATTTAAATTTAATTTATTATATTTAACAAGTTGAGTTCAAGTGTATTTTTAACCATCAATTTGGAATACTATGCAAAAAAATTGATTTGTTTTTCAACTCGGATCCTTTGAAGGGCCGTTTGAATTTATTTTTTGGAGTCATTTTCATGTTTTAGTGAAAAAAAATAGTAAAAAATTAATTATAAATATATTTTTGAAAATGAAATGTTTGAATATTTTGTTTAAAATATAATGATTATATAAGGTAGGAAATGAGTTGAAATTAAAAAATATAATATTTTTGTATTAAAAGTTATGCAAATATAAACAAGAGAAAATGAAAAGTGAAAATAGAAAAAAAAATGTAAAAATTCGTTTCTAAGAATATTTTAAAATAAAAATATAAAAAAAAAATCAGAGAGAAATTGAAGAATTTTTAAAAAAATTTCTTTACAAAAAATAATAATAAGTCCAAAAAACAAAAACAAATGGACTCTGAGCTTTTTGAAAAAAAATCTTGCAGAAGTAGAACTGTCAATCGTGATATCATAAAGAATACAGTCCAATTATTCTCACGAATATCAGCAAAAGTTATTGCCTATTGCGGCTGAAATCTACTAATATTCCATTCCAAAACCACTTTCAAACACTGTAGATAATCATCAACAATATTCGCTGCTACATATTCTTGCTAGGGTAGGGACTCTTTGTTGCTTTGTTAGCTAACACTATTGTTACAATTTCAATAAGCAGCAGCGTTCAGCCACAGCTAAAACCACAATTGCTAAATACAACAAAAGGGGGCGATTGGGTGATTGGTCGTGGGTTCAAATTATACACAGTGTAGTTGGGGAATCAGTCAAAATCCTGGTTAAAACCAATAAAAAAATAAGGCAAATAGAAGGGCCCGTGAATTTTTTATTTTTTCTATTTTTTATGCTTCCGATATAAATTATAACTAGATAATCACCCAAAACTTGATTAGATGTTCCCTAAGCAAAAGGGAATTCATTTTGTCCAAAGAACAGGGATAAGAGGCAGGTGGTTCTCAGTTACAGAGAAACAAGCAGAGAAAATGCCAAGACATGGGAACCAAAATTGGAACTAGTTTGGCTCCTACATGTACTTTTGGAACTTACTAGTATGGCACGTTGCTGATGATGTATAGAACAATCAGAGCAAAATATGACAAAGAGGAAATTCATACCAAAGTTACAAGACAACCACTACAATTGCAACGATTGTTGCTTATATATAAATTCCACAAAAAACATCATAGAGTGAATCAATCAATCAGCTAATCAACCTTCTTATCAGGGATGTTCAAGGCTGTTGATCGCTTATCTTCTGCCATCTTTGCGTGCATTTCGTCCCTCTCTTTGAAATACATCTCGAACGCCTTGGGCAGAAATTGTGGAATCAAGAAACAGAACATGTTCACACCAAAATACCCCAGATTCGCAACTGCCAGACCTCTTCCGAACCAATACCACGCCACATCCTGAAATTAAATTTATTAATTAGAAATTAAGGGGAAAAAAGAAAAATTAAACAACCACAGAAATTTTGCATTATATATAAATAAACTAATATTACATGTAATTCTGCATTTGCCGGCAGAGTTTTGTTAACCCAGACATCGTTGATCCAATCAAGTATAACGAAAATCCGTCGAACTGTGTACAGCAAAGGCACCAGGGCTCTCACAGGAGGCGAAAATAGCGACAACCCACTGATTATATTTTCCGTAAGTATCTGAAAAGACAACAAGAACAGATGGGGCGCCGCCGATCGGACAGCGTGATCGTCTCCTCTCGCAAATCCCCCCAAAACGTAAGCCAAAGGCAGGAACAATCCCACACTAGTCCCGACAATCACATACATTCTGAATAGCCAGTTCCCCTTGAATATCTCGGGGAATATGTCACTCTTCTTTCCGATTGATGGAAAAACAAAACTGGAAAGAACGAGGATGTAAGCCGAAGCCAACGCCGGGTATACGAGGTCGAGAAGGGGCACTAGTCCACTAGCTGAGAACACCATGATGAAAGCCACTAGCTGCAGTTCAATTACCCGAAGGGAGCCCATTACTCCGCCTAACCCCGTTGTCGTCTTTTGGTGGTGCTGGATGGGTTTTGAGGCCACCGACGTTTGATCCTTGGGAGGCACGGCCAGTGACGCGCCCGGCATTTTCTTTTTTGTGGTAATTAAGAAAAGACCAACTTCTATTTCTGAACCTCTAAGACACAATTAAATAATTAGCATGCAAGAAACCATTGAACAAGTCGCATTCAAAGGAGGGATTAATATTGATACCAAATTATGGGGCATAGAACAAAAGAAAATCAATATGTGCATACAGAATAAATTAGATGCAAGGGTGAGAGTAATGCTTACCCAAATGTCGTAGGAAGAAAAATTTGTACGTGATCCTGAGAAAAAGCAAAAATAAGGCTTGTATCGGTTGGCAAGCACCGAAAGAAAAGATTGACATTGTTTCAGCAAGTAGCATGTGGAGCTCAAACAGCAGGCCATCTGTAACTACTGACAAATGGCTGCATTCTCACCATGACACATTTTCTCTTCTTTTTCGTTTTTTTGCTTTTTTTTTTTTGGCCGGGCGGGTGAGAGGGGCGAGGGGTGGGGGGTGCTTGGTTTGGGCAGCTCCTGAATTCTTGTAGGTTCGACAGGATCATTGGTTGGCCCCTTCAGTGCGTATTTTAGAGACTAAATATCTAATTGGGCCATGATTTGATGACATTTGTAGGTAAATTAGTCCGCATGAGGCGTGTTCCTTTGGGAGTGAGCTCGTCTAATTGGGTCTGTCAAAAAAGACATTTTACAATGTAAGACACGTTGCTTGTCATATGCATAATTTATCCGAGGGTATGCGAAGGATTTAATACTTATGTGCAATAAATTTATATATACATGATGGGCGGATGGCGGATTACAAACGGGTTTGGGAGTTTCTAAACACACAATTCAAACATATGATTGACCTTAACAACATCAACTTTTCATAAGTTATTCCATAAAGTATTGGATGTTATTTTAAAAATAAAATTTTAAAGTATTTGAATAAAATAAAACTTTAAAGATTGCAAAATATTACTAATGATAGAGTTAGAAATTCCTTAAAAACACTTATAAGATTATAATATTTTATTTTAAGATGTTATAATTTCTTCTTTTAAAAATTTACTGAATATTTTATAATATCTTATAAATTTTTAAACATGAGTTTATAAATCCACACTGATATGGTTCAAATTTCACATATATATGTTTGCAACAAATTAGTGAGATATAAATATATGTATATATATCTATGTTTACCGCGTTATTCCAGTCGGTTTGAATTGTGACCCACAGCAAGATTGAGGTCTGAATAGCGGTGCCTCCCAGCATTGCCACCGCCAATATGCCCTGCATATGTAGAAAATGATGCTTCATGATTCCGACGTCATAGATATATTTAGCTATGGAAGAAGAAGAAATTCGGCGTACCTTGGCGCCGCGCCAAGGTTAAAGAGAAAGCCAAGAACTGCATGTGCCCAGTCGAATACCCACAATGTAACAGCATCCAAACAGTGACATAAGCCCACGAAAGCTTGCCATCCACAACCAACGGCCACACCTAATTTTATCAGTCCAGATTCAACGACATGTCTGTCAATATAATCATCCACTACAAACAATTCAACTAGCATTTGGAGATCAAAATGAAAATCCACGTCCAACAATAATCAGAAATTTTGAGTTTGGATCGATGTAAGTCATGGGAAAGTAAGAGTTAGAAGAGAAAATAAAAACTAAAATTTAATTAGTGATTATACACTTCTGCCGTCTGTTTACCTGAATATAATTTGTAAAATTTGGGGTTGCTTGATAGGATGAAGACATCGAAACATGATGTAATAAGGTCCGGATATATATATATATATATATATATCACCCTCCTATAATTAAATACCCACCTACATTGTAATAGAAGTATGTGTTCTATTTTATGGAGCTTACTAAAAGAACAATATTTCAAGAATTTCTTCACAAATCCTTTTAACTTAATTAAGTAGATGAAGGCTTTTGTTGATACCCAACCACTTGATTCATTCATTAAGGGGTGTTTGGGTGAGTTTATAAGTATAAGATATTTTAAAAAGCTTTGGAGATGTTAACTAGTGTTTGGTAAAATTTTCTTTAAAACGAATTTATAAACTTAAAAAATAAGATGTTAGGAGCTTATAAACTCTTTTTAAATTTAAAAAAAATAAGGAGTTTCTAACTTATTTTGAACATCTTAACAACTTCTCTTAATTTTAATCATATTAATTATAAAACTATCATTATTAATATTTTATAAACTCTAAAATTTTATTTTATCCAAACACTTTAAAAATTTATTTTTAAAAAAAATATTCAGCATCATATAAAATTTCAAAAATATCGTAAACAATATATGAACTTATAAGACTTTGTAAATAAATTTAGCCAAACATACTCTTTGTTTCAAATTTATTAGATCCCATGCATCGTCCGATTAATGGGTAGACCTATTAAATATGATTGTGCAGACCTTTGACCGGTCAAACAAAGACCCCAAATCACACAGATTTCGTAAAACTAAGTATTTCCTTTGATTGTATGGCTTGAGATTCATTAGGAAATTTATGCACGGCGGAACATTATTATTAAGTGAGCTTATAGTAAATTAGTAATCTTAATTATAATACTCACTAGATGTACAATAGAGGTGCAAACTAGTCAATTTAGATAGCTAATTTTTTTAGTCAAGCTCAAGTTAGATAGCAAATTTTTTTTGGCCAAACTCAAGTTTAATTACTTATTTCGAACTTGATTTAAATTAAATTAAACTTGATATTTATTTTGAACCAATCCGACCTACCCATATATGAAACAAAAAAATAATTGATCAAATTCAAAAAAACAAAACAAATAAACAAATAAACAAAAATGAAAAATCAAAATTCTTTTCATTCACGTTTAATGTTACCGCATTTTCTTTTTGAAGATAAAACAGAGTGATTTTATTTCCATAAAAAAAAAAACCTAGTGATTTAATTAATTAGAATCAAAAGTCAGGGCCTGAGCAATTACGTCAGCAACATCTATATAATTGGGAGATAAAATATAAGCACTTTTAACAATGAAATGAGCACACTAATTAGCATTATAATAAATATCCGAGAAAAAATTGACAAAAATTGGAAAATTTTAAACCTTGTTTTTCTTTATGAAAATCAAAACATATTTGAATTATTTAGAAATAAACATTTATTACGTTTATTATTTTTATGCATAGAAAATATATTTTCTGAAAAAACATAAAAATATATCTTAGAGTAATTTGTGGGTAATTATGCCGAATCTTTGATTGATCATATGTGCAAGAATAAATGTTAGAAGAATTGACAATAAAAAAAGTGATAATTCTAATAGAAAATGATAAAACCAATATACTTTTAGAATTTTAAATAGTAAAAAAAAATGAAAAATACCACTTGAAAATACAAACTAATAATCGTCTATATCAAGGATAGGAGCATAAATAGATATTAAATAGATTGGATACATTATTTTTATATTAATCCATTTAATTATTCGAATATTTGGATACAGATTCAGAGTTAATGAATATTTAAAAATAATATCTGAATTCGTATTCGATGGATATTGATTGAATTCAGATATATCCGTATTCGATTATAATTATTTAGATACATTCATATTTGATTAAATTTATCCATATTCAATTTTTTTTTTATATTTATATTCAATGATAATTATTTAGATATTTATTTATGAATATCCAAACACTTGAATTTATAAACCTATAACAAATACATATTTTAATTAATAAAAGAAACTATATAATTTCATTAAAAAGAAAGCAATAAAACAAATACCATAATTTTTAATTACTAATTAACTTTATAATTGATTATTAGTATTAATTAATAATAATAATTATATTCAAATATATTAATTATAAAGTCAATCAATAATAATTATATTGATTAACTTTATTCTTCAAAATTTTCTCTATATTACAATAATTTTTTAAATTTATTCTTTTTTCTACCCAATTCTTCAATTATAATTTTATATATATACACATATATGAATTATGATATTTTTATTGAAAATTATAAATGATATATTATTTAATAATTATATATTCTGAGTGAATATAAAACCAATTGAATACGCATTTATCATATCTGCATTCATTTATAATTGAATATCTATTAATTAAATACGAATAATATCCGCTTTAAATGATACAAATAAAATTTGTATGAACAAATACAAATGCGAACGATAAACGAATTTTTGAATATTTATTACAGCTCTAAACAAGGAAATATGTTCCTGTTTAAATCCTATATTACATAATAAAGAAGTAGTGTATAAAATATTTCTTGAAATAAACACTTACTTGGTTGTAGATCATATATACTTACATATTTTTAAAATACATGACAAAATATCAATTGAAATAAAGGGGACAAACAAGACTATTTGGGCAAACATAAGAAGAGTACAACACACACAAACATACACGGCAGTTAAGTTCAGATACTTACATGAATTTCCATCTCCTTTTGAAGCTTCTTTACAAAATTTCTTATTACACAAGCATGCACACAAGAAATATATATAAATGGTAAACTACAAGAAATTTCGAAGAAGAAATAACCTCCGAGTCAATTTTCGACTGAGGAGCGGGTTGAACCTAAATGCAGGTGGAATTTCCCCCCTTGGCTTCAATTTTGAGCATTTTTTCCTTTGGATTGATGCTGAGCAAATGCGTACATAACATCTACTAAAGAACGACAACCGGTTCTACTAAAATCTACATAACAATCAAGAGAGCAGCAGAGACCACTAAAAACAGCAAAGAATTCGCGTCTCTGCTGTGAAATCCTGAAACAAGAAATGTTGTCCCGTCAACCCACAGTAATAGTCATACGATAAAACTATTGTAAGAAGTGCATGGTGTTAAAATGTAGTTCTCAGACATTTTATTAGCTAAAGAATGATGTAATTTAAGGTTTTAGTCTCTTATATTGTCATGCAATGCCTACTTCCAAAATGCCAGTCGTTGTAAATTCGGATAGCCTTTAGGAAAGTTTTCAAGAATGGCAGGGGAAGCAGTATTAATAATAGACTAACTTTTACTGGCAGGAAAAACGGATGCCAATGTAACTTTGAGCAATGCAAGGGTTTATGTGTTATTCAAGGCAAATATATCACACCACTTCTCAAAGTTACAGAATCTATATATTCAGAGAGAGAGAAAGAGCTTAATTAGACACTTGTTCGAAAGATCAGACAACTGTAAAAGACGATGTTTTTGTCTTCTTTTCTTGTCTTCAAATTGCACGTGCTGCTGAAAGAGAGTAAGTTCGTGTTTAAGTGAGCCTTTCAAAGAGAAATACGATTTGAGATTGAAAGAACAATCTGAACAGACACATTGAGACAAGAGAAGGAACGGATCTGTATAATCCTAGGTCTTTTGATGTCTAGTTATTTTATATATCTTAGTGTCTATCAAGTCTCCTCTTTCCTCGCAATACGATTGATAGCATTACAGATGCAGAAGCAATAAGATATAACATGATCCCACCATTACCGATCACTTGAAGAAGGAACTTACTGCTTTGCCCTGAAGCTGCTGCAGGAAGGGCCGGAATTTTGATAGCTGCAGTTAGAAACAGTTGTATTAGTGATTAGTAATTATTAATGAAAAATCTTTTAGTATTCAAGATCCTTACAACAATATCCGGATAAAGTTTTAAAACACACACACCCCCCACCACCACCACCACCAACAACACTAATTTAGCATACATACTTTTGTTGCAGGATGAAGGTGGCAACTGAGAGGTAGCAGGCCAAGGAGCTGGAATGTTATCATTCAAATCACAGAGGAAGCTGACCCCTGCAGATTTGTCAAATACTACATCCGATGGCAAGCTAGGCAAAAGGCATCCAGACTCTGTCTCAGGAACAGAAAGGGATCAAGTGAGATAAGGTCAATCCAAGTAAATATCATATAGATAGCGTCCCAGATAGCTGTTTTAACTCATAAATATTTAAGTCCAGTGAGAAGTTTCCTTCAAAACACCCGGTTTTACGACAGAGAAATATATTCAAGTTGCGGATTAGAACATAGTAATAGAGGTCAATATTGGAGAAGCAATAATAACTCTATTAGCAAGAATCACACAAAAAGTATTCTTGTGAATATTTGTTTGCACTATGTTAGATGTAATGCATCTAGGTTTGTTTGATAACATAATCCAAACTAGAGTCTCTCCAAAACTTCTCGGCTTCCAGACAAATGGTGCATTTTTTAACTCTGTATTAATTATAAACGTCAAATATAAAATAGCACTAAAGACAGTCAATTTCATTATATTGATAAGGAAACAATTAAAAGCAAAGAGTTAGAAAATTACCCTGAGTACCAACTGGAGCAGTCAAGTGATAATTGCCAGATCAGATCCGAGTGACAGAAATGAAAAACATTTCTCCATTAGCATCAGCTTAATTTGCTTTCATCTTGAAATTATATGTTAAGTAGCAGTTTAAGAACAGACTAACTAACCTTGGAGGGAGAAGTCCTTGAGGCTAATACGGCATTGGCTGTAGACATTTTTGGTAATATTTGCCCTCCTTAATTTTACTCCTAGTGATGCGGCACAATTTAAAGCTTGCAAGTTTGTGACAAAGCTCTGCCTTTGCAGGTGAGAGACGTAGCTCTCAACAGAACTGCAGCATGCTGTTTGGTTACTTTTTCCAGTACCACACCCTTCTATAACATGACTTATGTTTGGAAATTTCAGAGGACATACTGAAGCAGATATCAAAGAGCAGAAAATAAGTTAAATTTGAACTGAAACCTCTATAGATACTAGAATTAAAGAGAACGTTATTAAAAAGCTAGTTAAAAAAATGAATGTCCGACTCAGAATCAGAAAAATCTGAGGCATCTTTCGTCTGAATCCTGTTTCTGTATTCTTAGAGCCTATTATATCCATGCACAAACTACATATAGAACATAGAAGGCATATTAAAACACAATATCATGTGGAAAGGAGCAGAGGGCAAAGACTTGGAGATGAATGTTGTATAGATCTTGCAACTTTTGTATTGACAACTCACCTTTATTAATTCTGCAATTAGAAAGTCCTCGAAGAACTTCTTTTGCACGAGAAAACTCAAGTTTACTTCCAAGCCATCGTAGTACGATACTCTTGCAATCATTAATCCTAGTAGAATGATCAGACAACACATGGGAACCATCAAGGCTCATAAGATTATATGCCTTTTGCGCAAGCTTTCTAGCAGCATCCAAAATAGCATTCTGACAAACTTGCTCACAGCATTCATTCACGGTGTCAATCTTCCCGCAGGCAGCAAGAAGGTTAGCTGAATCTACTGTGCTCTCAAACTCGGCAACATCACTAACCGGGCAAGAACCTTCAGTCAGATTTGATGAATGTATGGAGCATATCTTAGATAGACTATCATTGGCACCCTGAGCCACCAGAAGTTGCTCGAAATCTGAAAGGCAATGTGCTGCCAGAGTCCCATTTAAAGCAAGTGTATTGGTATATTTACTAGACTGACCAATGAGAATGACCAATGTGGCCTCGACCTGTGGACAGCACACTACATTCGCTAAAAGTGGTGCAAACGCAGCCATACAATCAGTTGATGTCACCATCATCATGCTGCTGAGGGCAGTAAAGTTCATCACACAAAGTCCTGTACAGAATAAAAGTTGAATCAATATGTGCAAATGACTTGGATAGATTAAATTATATGAATTCTGTGATCGGATATGCATGGGACAAACCAGATAATTTGGGGATCGTGCTATTTGTGAATGGTGTCAATGGAGATGGTGCAAGAAGAGGAAGAAAGGGCTGAGGAGCCGCCATTGGGGAAGCGTCGGGTAAAAGTACATCTGCTCTCCTATATCCTAGCATAGAACTTTTGGAATAACCCAACGAGACGCAACAGGATTCTTGTGCACCTGTACAAGTAGCAAGTATCCAATACAAAGGACTATAATTTAGGATATCTTCAAAGATATAGATCGTATACATTTACTATGACGGCACACTACAGACATCAATTCAACTGATCACTTAATCACAACTTAGTTTGCATTTTCAGTCCTAAAAAATGGTAAATAACACAAAAAATAACAAAAATTGTTGATGAAAATCATCAAGTGCAGCTGGACATCACACTTTCTAGATATATCCGCGTTACCTGCATGTGCCTGCTGTAGTTTGGTCTCTGTGACTGAAGATTAAAACTTTTCGTCGACAGAAATGTGAGGAAAGAGCTGTAAAAATTTATGAAATCTTGATATGTACTTTTTTAATCAAATTGCTTTTAAAAATCAGTCAAATTCTCAGAGCACTTAGATTGAATGATCTTCTGAAAATGTTCAACATTCACCTGCAGAAGCTAAGTTGGTTTGACTGTTATGCAAAAATGAAGTCTATTCGAATATTTACAAGAACTAGACTGGCTAAATTGATCATCACTTTTACGATAAATTGTCAGCATATTCTCATTAGCCCAGGTTATTGTGTTTTTGTAAATAATTTGACATTCTCATTGTCTACTGTCTTCAAATGGAATCTAAAGTCACATGGGTTTAGCATTTCCAAGAAAATGAGTAGACACTAATTCCTCTGAAAAATTCCTCAAACTAGCATAAATATGTGGTCACATAAGTCCTTTCTAATCCAGTCAAGTAGCAACCAAAGTGGCCAGTCAATGAAATCTGCAGCAATTCTATGCGTCTATAGAATCTCCAACTAAGTTGTTTCTCTTCCTTCCCTATTACTTAGCATGGCGAAAATTAAATGCCCTGATTAGAGTGTTGAATGGTGAATGCAGAAATGGCTAAAGCTATAAGTAATGCAAAGGGACAGGATTCCAATCTAATTCTTGATAGGCATATGAAATGCCACAAGTACCCATGAGACTAGAAAAAGACTAACTGGCAAAATTCCTAATTCAAAACCCTAATATTTTCCTTTCAGAAATACAAGTCACATTGTCAAGCATGTAAAAGTCAGGCTAGAGACGCCATAAGCACGCGTGAAAAGGACGCATATCTTGAAGTAACCACACAGCACATTACAGTAAAATCCATTGCAGTTTAAGTTAAGATAGCCAATGCAGTAATCCAAAGACCAAAATCAAAATTAACTCTAATAAATTTGAGCCCTGAACATAATCTTGAAGAGAATTGATTCCTCAAACCCCAACATAGATCGCAAAAACAATCAAAACCCAGTTGGTTCCTTAAAAGACAAACATTTTCAAGATGACAAAAAGCACCATAACCAACAGATCATTCACAAAGAAAGCAAAACCCGTCAAGAAACTTAAAGATAAGCTATGAATACTCACATAGAAAAAGCAGGAGCACAATTAGAGCATAAAAATGGAAACTTCCAGCAGGCCCCCCTCTCATTCCTGCTTGCCTATGTTGCTCCCACCCCAGTGCAGTGAAATTGGCAAACAATGCAAGAAGAAAAATCAGCACAAAAAGACGGCGATTTTTATGGCCAAGAATTAAACTCTGAGCTCAAGATAGACCAAGAGAAGTAGAAAGAAAAGGTTTGGGGGGGAATTTGAATAGAGTAAAGAGAGGTCTCTGGGTAGAGCGGAAGAGGGTTGGGGCAGCCATGAATGAGCTGCTTGAGTGAGTGGGGACAAAGGCAGTAATCAACAATAGCTGTACAAAAATTGTGACGAGGCCCCACTTGAGAAGAAAAATGTCAAGGGAAAAATCGTGAATCTTGGTGTGGAAACTCAGATAACATACATACAGGCACAGCATATGCTATTGCTACAACTACCACCTTATGGCTAAGGTGGCGTGCATTAAAGGTCCATGGAGTGCCTTTTTTCTCGCTCTTTGTTTCTATGCTTTCATGACTCACATGCAGCGCACGTGATTGACCGTACGTCCCGCTCTCTCTCTGTTTCAGTGTTGTTGTGTGGTTTGGTTTCAGACTTGAAGTTCTCATCTCATTCATACATGTATTCCATTGCTTCTAATGCCCTACCCACGATGCGATTCTTAGAAAGCTTATTATGAGTTTCACATGGTTTAATATTATCCAAACCAGGAAAAAATACAAAATATTTGTTTTTGAATTGTATTATGTTGACCATAATCATTTCATTACATTATTTGATATTGGAATTCTATAAATGCCCTCGAAAAATGACATAATGTATATACAATCTAAAATTGACGTGTATTTTTTAGTTGGGTCTGACAAATTTGATTTGAATTGAGTCATGATCTAAATTACTGTACTCATTCAATTTCAAATGAATTAGATAAAATTAACTCATTTATATATTGCTTATCACGTGGCAACTAATGATCGTCTTTAGATATTTATACTGTTAGATACTTAAATGCCCTCATAATATTTTTTAATGTAATACTTTAAGAATACTAATTTAAATATTTAAAGATTTTAGCTGGTAAATATTAAATACTATGATTATTTTTGGATTTTTAGAAAAATACCTATTTAATTTGACCGAATGCTCCTTTTAACTGAAATTAGGACATTGACATCCCGTGCTCATGTTACATTAACGACGTGATTGTCTACACCTTAAGTCAATCTTTGAAAGACTTGCCAACTAGTTTTCAACTGTGTTGCCATAATGAATTGGACATCAAGGTTGGACTCATTAATTCCTTATCTTAAGCATTAATAAATAACAATATAAAAACGTCAATTTGAGGAACTTGCAAGAATTCCAAATTTTATCCGTCGATCTTCCTGAATTTAATAAACCCGGCCCACTATTAAATGCTACCAGTATGGACTGTTTGCTGAATTGACCGTACAAGAGTGGGCTTATTCAAAACAGAGCTTGTCCAGTGCGGATCTGGCCCAAATCAATGGCTTAGTGGGTCCAACATTAATAAACAGTTGGAAAATTAATTAGTGTATTTTATGACCTCTAAGTTTTACCCTTTCTTTTTTATTTATATGCACACACCAAGGGTTCGTTAAGGTTTGAGTTTCTAATTTCACACTTTTAAATGTAAAAATAATGTTATTAAACTAATTAACTAGGAGCTTGTTTGCTTCATATTTTTATGACTTATGATATATTTGTGACCCGACATAGTATCATGGGCCAAGCTAATTTGTGGCTTGATCCATTTTCTATCTTTTTAAATCTAATATGATAAGGAATGAAACAATTATTCTTACTGCTTATATGAAAAACCTAACCTCAACACCTTTTGCCAAATTCTGCAACCATATTTTGCAAATTTACCTTTTTAGAAGTTAGAACATTTTGGATATTACAAAGTGTAATCACATTGAACAATCTTACCAATCAAATATTATATAGTGTCAAGTGTGGGATATCACCAATTTCTAAAATCAAAGCAAATAATAGATTATATGGTATTGAATACCATTTCAAACTTATATATTATTAGTATATCTTGCCATATTGGAGTCTTGCTCACTTAATCCGCCACATTCAACATCTGGCTAGTAAGCTTCAAGCAAAATTTTGCCACATTTATAGGGAGAAAAATGCTATTGTGAATCACCTTGCCAAGGCAGTATGTCTGCGGGACCATGGCACAATTCTTTTCAATAATCAGCTTCCTAGAAAGATACATATTATGCTACGAATGGAGGAACTCAAACTTTAGAATTAAATAGCTTGGAGGGCTTGTCCTTTTTGTGGTTTGAATAGCTTGAAGATGGTTTGGTAGAAACTTTTCTTTTGCAACTGGTTGATTCTTTTCTATCTTTTTTTGAGATGGCAAATGTGTAGGAACAAGGTGTTTATATCTTATTTTGACTTTTTCGCCTTTCTTACTTAGATGTAAAGGAAGTAGTACTTCTTTTTTTTTTGCACTCAAAGCTTTATCTCTTTGTACATCTTGTAAACATCTTTTCATGTTAATATACAGGTAGAGGTCCATGCCAAATCCCCCGTCATGACATATGTGGCTTTAAAAAAAGAATCTTGCCTAATCCTATATGCCCAAGCAAACAAGCCCTAAGGGTATTCAAATCCGATCCAATAAAAAAAAAATTGATGAATCGATCCAAAAAATTGAAAACCAATCAAAATCGAGCTTTTTTTGATTGAATTGGATTCATTTTCTAAAAATCGATCGGATTGGATTGGTGTTCGGTTTTAATTTCAAAAAATTGATCCAATCCAAGCCGAACCCAAATTTATATGCTAATAATATAAAAAATATATATTAATTATAAAATATACAAATAAATTAAAATAAACTAAACTGAGGATTTTTTCACTTTTGAAAATCAATTACATAGGAATAATTATTGTGGACTTATAACTTTATAATTGCGTGTTCTTACATAACTTAATTTAATTCCACAATATTACTGTGATACATAGTTAAATGAAATTTACAAATTGATTAATTAAATTAGTTTAATTATTAATAGTAACTTGTCAATTTTTTTAATTAAAAATTTAAATTTAAAAATCAAATTAACCGATTTAATCCAAACAGGTTTAAACTAGATTGAATTGGATTGAATTTGTAATAAAAATCTAATCAATCCAAATCGATTTAATATACATCATATAATTTGAATTGGTTAACTTTTTGTTTCAAAATAGATCCAAACCAAATCGCAAACACCCTTATAATTAACCGCTTGGCAACCTCAATTTTTACCATTTGAATAAGACATTCATGCAATAAAAAATTAATATATCGAAAATTATGAGGTGTTTTTTTTTAAAAATATATATAACTAATTTCCTAACTATCAACTACACACAAACCTACCACCAATCTATTCGTTGAAATAAAAATTTACCATTATAGACATATTTATATTTGGCGCCAGGGTGGGTTGGGATGAATTTTTTCTGAACCTAAACTTGCCTCTGCTCCCACGCCACAACGTAGATTTTAGGTCTGA
>JACGDI010001224.1:171408-192323 GCA_014898725.1 Jacaranda copaia
TTTTTCTGAAAAGAAAAAAAAAACTATCTGATTAATTGTATTTTGATAATTTCTCTCAACAAAAAAGAAACTATATTTTGATAATTCAATTACAATTTATTAAAAAAATAATATAAAATAAGTATAATCAACATAACAATATTCAAATATATCAACAAAATATTAAAATATAAAAAATAATAACATAATATTTAATACGCCAATATTCAACTACAATCTCATAAAATTAAGATAATTCAACACGATAAAATTTAAATATATCAATGAAAAAATAAAATATTAAAAATTCTATTAGAAAGTATATGATGTTGAAGTGTGGCTATTTTTTTAGATTATTAAAAATATAAATAAATTATATATTATAATTGTATAAGCATTCGAAACGAAAATGGGACAGGTTAGTCATAAACATAATCTGCTCTGTTCTTCATGAAATTTACATTAGAATCCACCCCTACTTACTTCATGAAGGACGAGCTTTCAATATGCCTCATACGGAGCAAGGCACATAACTCTAGATAAAATTAGCATTATCGAATATAAATATATATATTTGCACACTTAGAATCATTCAAATATATTATTTCTTTCTTCTTTTAATATAGCCATTAAGGGTTCTCTTTTCTTTTTTGTTCAACTCCCTTTCATCAGATTTTATTGCATTGACACCTAATAATTTGTATTTCCTCGGGCCGATTACTACGTATATGGTTGCTTGACACTTTCCGTAAATGTTACATTATATGGCAACGGCACAAAGTTTCTTGGTTTGACTTACTAATAAATAACTATAGTCCATAAGTAATAATAAAATCAAGACAGTAAACAGGGAAATAAAACGCTGACGTATCAATTGAGCAACCAAATAATTTCTGTGCCGACTTCATTTAACGTGCTTACTAATCTATTTGTATGATAATAATTATTTTTATTAGTATTCAATTTTTTTCTATAATAATGATAATTTTTTGTTTTAGAAAACATTATAAATGACAAAAATTATCCTCATAATAAGTCAATAGTATTCAATTATCAAATCAAGTAAATAAAAATACAACAAGCGAATAGTATCCAATTAATAAATCAAGTAAATGAAAATACAAATTGTACAACCAAATACACAAAGGAATTCATTCGGATTTAAACTTGAGACTTTCCACATAATAGAAAGTCCTGATGCAATTGGACTACAAGCTACTAGACTATAATAATGATAATGTAAACTGAAGTTATTGCTGTTTAAGCAAGTATCGGTAAATTTATTGAACACACACAATTATCCACGAGCACACAAATGTATGCAAATTTGTATTTTTAAGAAAGTTTGAGTACTGGTGATCAAATAGATAAAAAAAATTTTAAACCACAATACATTCCTAAGGGACTAACATTTATTACAAATAATAATTTTTTATGCTCAAATATAAATAAATGATTTATATGACTTCTTTCTGAAAAATTAACAAAAAATAAAAGGAACAGAAAAAAAAACAACATGAATCTAACATTTGAGGTGGGCTCGCTCCTCACAAAGGCCTCACGTAGGCCCAACTCTCGTGCTAAAATTCCTATGTGATCAAATAGCTCAATAAATATATATTTCTCATGAAAATACCTTGTTGGAAAATTTAGGGACAGTAATTGGGGGTGGATCAAAATCCCGAACTCAATCAACCGACCGAAACTCAGTGAAATTAAGAGGGTACCGGGCACGCTTTCTAAAATTCTGTTGGTTCGGGTAGGCTACAGGTTTTATCCAACCTACTTCAAACATATTAATTTAAATATTCTATTATATTTTCTGTTTCATTTTTTATTTCAATTTATGAATATATGATGCATGCATTAAATATTTTTTTATAAAAATAATTAATTAAAAATAAAATACGCTTGACACACACATATTTGTATATATATTAAGTTGAGATAAATGATAAAATAAAAAATAAAATAGAGCGAAGAGCCTCAATCCCCGCCCATATATATATATATATATATGCATAATGATAGCCTTGTTATGTACATTGGATTTTTTAAAAAAAAATTTGAAAATTAATAAATAAATATATTAGTATATTGTTGGCATGTTTGATTTGAAATTGAACTAATTATACTTGATGCTACGAAAAATAGTAAATACGCATACACAAATACATATAGCGAAGAGAGAAAAGAGAAATTAGACACAAGAACTTAACGTGGCTCTATCAGAGATGCCTACATCCAAACGGGCACGATAGAAAGAAAGTTTTCATTATAACGAACAAAAAAAATGTACAATTTGAGATCCTTTATGAAACTCTTAATCCCTCGTATTTTTTTTCGAAACTTATTTAGGTTAAATGGACCCAAAATTGCAAAATGTTTTGACTGTTATTTGCTCGTACCCTCTATTACTAATGCAAATCTCCATTTATTATTCAAATCGGGTCGCATTGCTGCTTTTCGAGTTGGCTTATAATTCGAATCCACAAAATTCAAACAACACCATTACTAATTTGCTACCATATTTGATTATTAAAACATAATAATTTATTTTAATATTTTTATTTTTTTACCGAATCAGGGGATTAATACGCTAACCCCTCCAGAACGGCGCGAGATTTTGTTCGGACAGGGGGGTGCGGGTTGAACCAAACCCACCCATCCCAATCCTCCAAATTCACAAAATCAACTGGAAATTGAATGCTTACATAGTTTGAACTTGCGTTATGTCCAATTTCCAGCCTACTAATTTTTGTCGCGCATTTCCAAATCAGATGCATTGACTGTCTCCATTTTCCAGACACGCTCAACTTTCACTGCCCTTATTTACTATTTATTTCGAGCAGGCAAAAAAAAAAGGGGTAAAAAGGGGTGACCAATGAGTAGTGGTTCCAACTTCCATGCAAAATTTAATTTGGTGGGGACATATACATCTCTGTCGCCGGGATGGCCCATTCAGCTCAACCACATAAACCTTTGAATTTATTCCTAGTCGTTTTACGCACTAAGTGCCTGAATTTATTATCAAATTTTAAGGTAATTACGCATCCAGTCCATCATTCATTCGGTTTGATGGCCTCGGGCTGAGTTCGCTTAAGCTGAAGTAAATTGATGGGGAAAAATTGTCCTAAGTATGACTTTTCTAATCTAAAATTATTTTTAAATGTTAATTATTATATACGGGCTATGTTTATCGAACTCAATCTTAGACTTTTTTAATTATTTTTATTTATATATACACACACGTTGATGGTGATCAAGTTTATCAGTGAAATGTTCAGTTAAATTGTGAGGAAGAGTTTTGTTCTCTTAAGTACAATTATAAATTGTTTAAGCTCCTCAGCCCGTCGAAGCTCGTAGTTATGCTCAAAATGTCTGTCCCTATAAAATAATATTTTATTGAACGAAAGAAAATACAATTTATGAATTATTTTAAAATTATCAAGTCTTTCAATTTGATATGACATTGGATGTCAATATTTATATTAAAAACACCATATACAATATATTTAACTCTTGATATTTTTCATCCCAAATTCAAACTTGTCCTATAGTCTGCTTTTACTATTTTAACTCATGTGATGAGTTTGAGAAGTGTGGACCCATTAAAAAATGAGGAGAAGTATTTTTGGTGCCGAAATGGCAGGAGGAAATGAAAACCACTGGCTTGGAGCAGTTGTGAGCCCAGTAAATTGGGACTCCACATTCCTTTCTTGAAAAAGGTAAGCAAGAAGGTATCAACCTTTCAATACGTTGCTTCTTCCAGCTTTCAATCTACTGACGTATATCTATGTACATACAACTGTCCATTTGCTCCTTCCTCCCCCCACATCATCATCTATCACCTCCCAATAAAGGACTTGGGTTTTTCTTTTTCTTTTCTTTGTATTTTTCTTCCCAAGTTGTAGGGCCTCTTAGGCGTTGAACCGCATAACAAATAGCTCAAGCCTATTTTTTTTACTCTAAATAGTTCACTTCTAAGCTCTATGAACTGGGTACTAAACATTGCCTTTTTTTTTAAACCTCTTTGTGATGGTGGTTGTTGCTTGGAGGAGTTTTTTTTTTTTTTTTAATAATTGAAAAAATAAGAAGGAATGATTAGCATAACAAGATGATATGCTCTATTATGATCCTAGGAGTATATAAGTAAAAATTTCAATAAAAAGATCAATATGATAATCGAATTAGGCCACTAAACCCATCTAACTACGTCCGTCTAAGATGGTCCCCGTAAATCTAAACTCATCAATAATTTAAACAGTATAAATACCACCATCCATAATAAAAAAAAATGGTATTGAATCACTTATTTTTTAATTCAACTGTTTGTACGTGAACTTTTCATGGAGTAGAAGCCTACTGTTTAATGATTTTTTAAAAGGATCTTAAATTTAATACTGTTTAATATTACAATTCTTTCGGACATAATTATAAAAGTTTTCTATTACTGCAAAATATCCGCCAATCCAAAATTAAGATGAGCCCAACACCATAAGCTCACCAACTAATCAATTAAATTAAATAATATCGAGTTATACATTAAAATAATTGTACGTCCATCTGCTGCAGTAATCAAACCAGAGTCACTTTTGTAGACCTAATAAATATGTATGCTAAGATGGAACAACGGGAAACACGAAGGACCAAAATGTTAGTAGTAAGTAGTAACTAAGCATGGAATGGTCACTTTCCCATATAGCCACGGCATGGGAGGGTAAAAGCATTTTCAGGTCCAATAATGTGGGAATAATGTAAGTACTATTTTTGCCTGCCCTCGGGAAGTGTTTCATTTTTCATATTTCATCATTAATTTTCTTCCAACTACTTGAATTGAGAGAAACTTCAAAATTTGAGGCCTCCTGAATAGAATTGCAAACAAGTCGAGTCGATTTGATCTTTAATTATATGTTTAAGCTCGAGCTCAAGTTCGAGTCATATGTATCGAGCTTGAGCTCGAGCACTTGTTTGGGTTCGACTCGACTCAGTTTAATTCATTAAGTTTAAACTCATAATCAGGTTATAGGCTCGAATTCGGTTCAAGCTCGAAAAATTAAATTATTTTATAATTTTTTTTAAATTAGTATATTTTATTATTTATTTATTTTTATTAAATCAAGTTATAGGCTCGAGTTCAGTTCGGGTTTGAGCTCAAAAAATTAAATTATTTTAGTATATTTTATTATGTTTTTTAATAAAATCAAGTTATAAGCTTGAGTTCGACTCGGTCTCAAGCTCAACAAATTAAATTATTTAATAAAAAATTTTAAAATGAGTATATTTTATTATTATTTTTATATATAAATATTTTTTAAATAAAAAATATAGACTTGTGAAGTTACGAATAACAATTATTTGACTCAAATTTTGCTTGAAACTTACACAAGTTTGGCTCAAATTCGAACACTTTTTGAGCTAACTCGTCAGGCTTGTGAGTTGGTTCAGTTTGTTTGCATCCCTACTTCTAGAGTCCAAAAAATATTATTATTCTCCAAATTTTGTCATAATGTCGAGATGTTCGAAGTGGAGAAGATTCTAATAGTATTTAGGATTTTTCAAACAATGTAATATCTTATACCAGATAAATTCTTAATCCTTTTTCTTTTGGTTTAGCCTAAAAAATATTTTTACAAATTATGACTAATATATACAGGCAATTATTTTAAATTCAAATATTAATGGTACTATGATAACTTCAAATTGTCAATGTTAAATCCAAAATGGGACAAACACTTTAGGCAAAATTCTAGATCATTACACAATAGGGAGAAAATTAATGGTTTGGGCTCAATCGCTTCCAAGTTCACCCACTTGGTCTGACTCATTGCCCAATGACCAAAAAGAAAACAAAATCATAATTCACTAGTCACAATATAAAAATACTACCCATATTAATAATTTATATAGCTAATAACGATCTAACCAATAATTCCTCTATTTCACTAGA
This sequence comes from Jacaranda copaia, assembly GCA_014898725.1. Classification (NCBI taxonomy): domain Eukaryota; kingdom Viridiplantae; phylum Streptophyta; class Magnoliopsida; order Lamiales; family Bignoniaceae; genus Jacaranda; species Jacaranda copaia. The sequence goes on from JACGDI010001224.1 coordinate 177,338, forward strand.
CAATCATAATCGTAATTACCCATTGAACCCGGTCTGGCTCCATACTGCATCTCGGACCCGGCTCATGTCCCGTCCCTTGAGTGTTCGCCCGACTCCCTCGAACACCGAGTTGGCAGCTGTTTTACCGCTACGGGCATACTCACGCGCCAAGTATTCGTGTGGAGGGACAAGCCCCGAGTCGTTCCAGCCGTCATCTGAATCATGCAATGACTCAACCGAGTCAACTCGATAAATCTTTGACCAATCAGGAACGTTCACTGGTGCTGAGGTGGCCATGTGGCGTCCACGTGGAGATTCCGCCACGCTGTTTTGCCGACGGAATTGGTACAAGATCCCCTGCGACGAGGTGTTGCTGGAATCATCGAAAGCCAATGACAAGCCGCCAAGCTGGTGGTGACCGCCGCTTGGAGGTGGGCGACGGCTCCTACGGCCATTGAAGCATCCATTACTCTCGATGGAGGAGCGTGAGCTCCACTCTCCGTTGTTGGAGTGATCGTCGCCGTTGACCGTATCATCAACCACCGACCAGACGTCTTCTTCTCCCAGCTCCGATGAACCATTAGCCATTCCTTGGTCCTGATTATAAGCAAAACTTCCTAAAAAGCGTTCACTGCGACTGGTGGTTAATTTTCGACCCTTGGCCATTGATTAATCACTTAGCCGAGTAACAAGTCAACAAAAATCAAGATTTTTTTCCGGCGAGCCGTCGCTGGAATCTTAATTTCTGACCGCGATAATAAAAGAAGAAGAAACTTATTTAATTGTGGCGTAGCTCGGGTTGCCGGTATTTTTTCCGGCGACCCGAAAGAGAAAATAATAGGATTATGTAAATAAATAAGTATTTGTTAACGTAAGCGTAATTTGATGCCGATATACAGAGACTCAACTTCGAAGACTGCGGTTGTATTATATAACATTTGATTGCATAAGGGGTGGCCCCACCTGAATTTCATTTGAATTTGGGTTTCATTTTGTCTGCATTTCATGAGTGCCACAGTCAGGACAAGGCAAGCTCGTTGAGAATATGAAGAAGAGCATGAAACTGTAAAATAAAAAAACGACTTCCATGCTCTGCTAGGGGCTGATTTTGGGACCTCTACGCGTGACTGGAAGCGAGTACTGGACACGTGGGTGTTACTAGAAGAAAAACTGTCTTGTCATGGGAGAGTTTCTTTAAATATAGGGATTCATGAAAATTACTGTTGTGTGCTTTATGTGTCTCATCCTCATGTTCGAAATTTCATGTTGCATGTTACATGTCAATTAAAATGAGTTGCTAATTGATGAATTAAAATATAATTATATTATAATAAAATATTGATTTATAAATAATATTTGTGTGGAAGTGGAGTAAGGTCATTTTCAGTGGACAATAATGTTTCGATTTATTTATTTATTTTTTAAATGCACGCGGAGAGATTTTTAACTTTTCTAAAGTTATTGAATTCTTACAATTTTTTAAGAATGATTTTTGCATTGAGTTCTCTTTATTTACAATTTTTTTTCTTAACAAATTTAGGCCTATTAGGGTTTCATTGTCTTTTTTCATGGGTTCAATTGTTTTTGTGTTCTTTGATCCTTTTTATTTTATTACTTAATTTAATCTATTAGGTCTTTTTAGTTTTTTTTTTATTACTAATTTGTCCTTTTAGTCTTAATTTGTCCACATCAATAATATAATTGATATGGGGAGCTAAGATGAGCCCAATAGGCCTAATGGAACCAGTCTAGACCCAAGAATACACTGGGCTAGTCAACCAATAAGGAATGTCAGGCTTTATTCAGTCAACCAGGCTATGGTTAAAAGGCTTGCTGCTAGGGGACATATCGACCAAAATAGGTAGACCCAAAGAGGCCATGCATTCGACAAGAGTATAGTGAAAAGACCGACAACTAGGGGGACATCTTGATCAAAATAGGTCGATCGCAAGAGGTCATGTACTCGATTATAGTGTGGTGGAGAGACCCACGATCAGGAAAACATCTCGACCAGAATACATTGACTCCAAGAGGTCATGTATTTGACCATAGTGTGGCAAAGAGACTCACGATCGGGGGATATCTTGACTAGAATAGATCGGCTGCAAGAGGTCATGTATTCGACCAGAGTGTGGTGAAGAGGCCCACGATCGAGAAAACATCTCGACTAGAATAGATCGAATCAAAGAGGTCATGTATTCGACCAGATTGTGGCAGAGAGACCCACAGTCAAGGAGACAGCTCGACCAAAATAGGTCGATATAAGATAGGAAGGTTTCTCTCGCCATTAGTCACTATCGCATTAAATGCATTCAACCACTAGCTTGCCACATTAAATACACTAACAGGCAGCTTGCCTTCGTACTAAATTCAGAGATCTCCACTATATCCCAGAAGGATGAGAGCTCACTAGCTAGAAGGAGGGGGCAATAAAAAGACCTAAAAATCCTCATACAAGGACAAAGGTCCTCCTTACAAGAGTAAGGGTACCATGGACATTTTGATCTCCTACTTGGGACTATAAATACCTCATGGACTCTTGATATGGAGAAGTAAAGCGAGCCCAATAGGCCTAATAGAACTAGCCTAGACCTAGGAATACACTGGGCCAGTAAATCAATAAAAGCTGTCAGACTTTATTTAGTTAGTCAAGCTATGGTCAAGAGGTTTGTTGCCAGGGGGACATCTCAACTAGAGTACAGTGAAGAGACCCACGATCGGGGGATATCTCGACTAGAATAGGTCAACCGCAAGAGGTCATGTATTTGACCATAGAGTAGTAGAGAGACCCACGGTCGGGGAGAAATCTCCACCAGAATACATCAACCACAAGAGGTCATGTATTCAACCAGAGTGTGGCGAAGAGACCCATAGTCGAGGAGACATCTTGACCAAAATAGATCAACCCTAAGAGGTCATGCATTCGACCAGATTATGGTAGAGAGACCTATGGTCGGGGAGACATTTCGACTAGAATAGGTCAATGCGAGATAGAAAGGTTTCTCTTACCATCATTCGCTGTTACATTAAATGCACTAAACCACCACTCTGCCACATTAAATTCACTGACAAGCAGTTTGCCCCTGCATTAAATGCAAAGATCTCCACCATATTTGAAAAGGATGGGGGTGCATTAGTCGGAAAGAGGGTTCCAAACAAGAAAAAGACCTAAAAACCCTCATGTAAGGATAGAGGTTATCCCTGCAAGAGCAAGGGTATCATGGACATTTTGATCTCTACTTGGGACTATAAATACCCCATTGCAACTGTGCCATGAGGTATATTTACTATAACTTTGGGCCTCACTTTGCCGCTCTAAATTTTGATCGATTATACTGACTTGAGCATTGGAGTACCTTAGCTGAAGCCTCCTTAACTAGCCTCACATGTATTGCTTGGTTGTAGGACTCGACTCGCTCTCACCGTCACTTTAATTTAAATCAACTTTTTGGTCGACTAAAGTAGGCCTAGACCTAATTTTTAGCTCTCTGAACTTAGCATCACCAATAATGTTAAATAATTTGTAATATATATAAGTATATTTATTGGAAAGGGCCCATTATGAAATATACTGAATTTCACTCTTTCTGTTCTTTAAGAAACTCAATGAATTAGTAAAATAATTTAATCATGGAGAAACAAAAAAAAATTAGATACATATAAGTATATAACAATGATTAGAGGCATGAAATTAATGCTGAGAGCATAGTCTCTATATAGTTAGTGGCATTTATTTTATGTCAGGGTTGGAAAGAGTGGGTGAATTCTTTCAAAGTTTTGAAAAAATTGTGTAGCTTTTGACTTGGCAAGTGCTTATAATTTCCAGCTTGACCCCACGACCCACGTGGACTTGGGCTCTAGACCTTCTCCTCATTAGTCTTTTGGCAATTGGACATATGGCTGCCGTGGTTGTGGGTCCCATCAGAACATGTCACCATCCGTGCCACGTCGGTTGGCAGTGACAGCCTATGTTACAAAAAGTTTGGGATGTGGCCACGATGCGCAATTAGACTTTGATAACTTGGTATTAGTATGCTAATTATTCACTCCGTTCCGTTTAAATGAGGTTAGTTTGATAAGCATTATGAAATTTTTAATGAGAGATGAAAGATTAAAATCTTGATATATTTCAATTATAGAAGACGAAAGAGTTTATTGTGCCCTGCAACTTAAAAACAATGCTATTGCACTCATAATCATCATCTTTTAATATACATATAAAGACTGATTTGTTTTTGATTTCATTGCAACTCGTTATTGGGATCGGTTTTGTGATAAAAAGTATAAATTTGACATGATAGGTTCACCTTAGCACTCCATTATCAAATATATGTTTTCTATTGATTCTGTTGTCTTAAATTTTGAAAAAATTTCTTTGAGGTCATATCAACGGTTACACTTCTTTGTAATTTTAGATCAAAGTCCCAAACGTGACCTAATTAAGTGAAAATTATCGAACATCAATCAGGTGAACCTCAAATAAATTAATCTCTAAGCAAATTATTGGATCACTACGCATCAATATTATTTATTGGAGTGAGAGATGGCAACGATAAACGAAATCATGCGAGAAACAATATTGATCCATGCATGGACGCAAGAACTCATGCATGGTGGAATTGGTTCATGCTCAAATTAATTATGTTTAAAACATATTGAAAATAACTAATTACCAAGTGGTTCCCTTGAACCACTTTTCGTATATATGTGGAAGATGCAGAAAAAGAAAGCACAGGGTGTTTCCCAGAGGCATATTGGACGGCTGAGAATTTGTTGGCGGGTCCAGAAACTAACTTGTCCTCTATGAAAATAAACGAAAAACCTTATCACAATGATTTCACCATCAAAGGGGGCACTATCAGATCGGGTCCCTCCCCTCCTAAATTGCGCAAACTACCGGCTTACAGTCTTGAGGCAGTTATAGTACTAGCTATAGCAACAACACGAGAAGAGAGCCAATGTATGCATATATATATATATATATTTGTTTTTGTGTTTGTTGGTTAATATTGTTGAGTTTGAGTTAGCTATAATTTCTCTACTTTGTCAAGGGTTGGACCTCATGCCTGCAATGACGGGACCTGCATGGACCCACTTTTGGCCTGGTTGAGCTTAGCGGGAATGGCTGGCCCTTGGATTCCACTTGACCTTGATGTTGAGTTCTCCGGTTTGGAATTTGAAAATATATCCAGTCATGTATTTTATCATGGTACGTGAATATCTAGTAAGTCAATTAATTAAAAGTAAGATTCAATTTTCTTTTCTTTTAATGGAAAAAAAGGTCCCAAGATGGACGATCAGCGTTTCAATTTATTGAACATGATAATGGAAGCCTTCTGCAACTATAGATTTTTCGATTTTAAGCACAGTGGCTGAATCTTTTTAGTACTATATGTAGAAATATCATTCACAAACTATTATTACAAAGTGATTTTGAATTTGTGAGTTTTTATGTGGGCCAAATCAATTTGACTATCAAAAAATTATTACGTTGGACCATACAAAAAAACTTATCTTTTATATGAATTTGTTGGAAGTTGAGTTGATATCCATACAAAAGTGTCATGAGTTTGAAGTTTGTGAATAAATTATTTCCGTAGTATTTTAAGGTCTTTAGTTCGTAGACGTTTAATGATATTACAATAATATATGAGTTTGTTTTTCAAGCAGTAGATATAACTTGAAATCAAATAATTAGCAGCAAAAAGAAAACATCAACCATCACGTTCAAAGAGGAGGATTATTATGATTTTGACATTGAAAATTTATCTTTTAGGTACCTTGGACCATCTATTTCAATGCTGTTTTTATTTTTATTCCACATCATATATAAATGCCAAATGTAATAAAAATTTCCGTATAAAAATACTTGGCTATAGATCAAATACACATAATATGTATTCAGTTAACATAATGTTGAGAAAGAAGCACTTGTAGAATTAGAGTAACCAAAATGACTTTTAGGCCTTCAACCGCGCAATACTTAATTAGGAGAATATAAGATAAATATTTACTCACTTTGAATTTAGATCCTCTATTTCATTATGTATTTTATCTTTTATTCCAGCTTAATGTATATATATAGTAAGCACATATAATTTTCAATAAATTATGTTTATAAAGCAATATTTAATACGCATATCGTACATTTATAAAATAAAATATGAGATAAAATATAATATAAAATAAAATAAAGTATCCAAACCATTATTTAATAGGTTTGAACCACAGTTGATGATTAATATTGTAAGCTAAAATTAAGGGAGAAACTTACAACTGAGGGGTGAGTTTTGATTTGCAGACGGTGATGACTTAAAATGTTCATTGAATAATTCCAACTGTGAAGTACTTGAAGATACTTCTTGCTTCTTTTCTTTTGGGAATTGAATCCCACAGCAAATAACTTTCACAAATTATGATATTATGGTGTATAAAAAATTGGCCAGTATCAAAAAGCAGAGGTTGAACTTTTCTCATTTTTGAGTATCTCCCCAGGCTGGCCATTCCAAGCAATCAACAAAATGGCTCGCACATCAAGTGCGTGATGACGAGTTAATTTTCACTGGACAGCATGTGTATATGTACAGTTGAAATGACTAGAGGAGCTAACATCAAAGTACTGTCTTAAAAATATTCAATTTTTATATTATTGAAGCTGGATATTTAGGCAGATACCTTTGTACGCTCGAATTACTGCTGTCTTTGCAATAACGACATGAATCATCACATATGTAGTTTCCTCTCTGCATTAATGCTAATGTGCTCCCTCTGTCACCAAACTGATGAGGGTCTAGTCTGACTTGGGGCGCATTTGATGTGTAATAGCATACATATAGTGAAGCCTGATGGATGGATAGCAATAGATTATTTGATGTTGAAAATTCAGTAAAATTGAAAAAGCTTATTATTGTAGACCTTACTAACCATTATTCAAGCTATAACTGTGTGGATGCAATTTTGACTCTCCATTGTGGCAAAAAGTCCTCACTAGCCTTATTTCTTCAGCTACCATTCCATTTATGCCTATGTGACAAAAAATCTACAGTGTTAGTTTGCAAATGAAATATACTATTCGGTTGCAATAGTTTATTAGCTTGTGGTTATGCAATGTATTTTTAATTCATATTCTTAATTTTTTAGTTTTTATGTATAGAATATTAGAATTATTTCATAAGATGTAATTTTTTAAAAGAATTTTTTATGTGGTTTTTTATTACATTATATTAATAGGGACAAATTAGTAAAAATAATGTTAGTAGTAAATATCAAACACATCACATAAGATTATTAAAAATTTAAATTATGCTTAATGTATATGTCCATCTCTCCCATCGAATAGAATAGTAAATAATACAATCTTACACAATCACCTGTTATTACAATAGCTATTATTATCCAAATTCTATATTAAGCATGAATTTAGGAAATGAAATTTATATATATGAGAACTAAAGCTATAAAATTAAGAAACGGAATTTTAAATGTGAATTAAAAAGTATAAGTTTAGAATTAGCAGTGTCATATTACTCATATTTCCTTTTTTTTTTTTAATGTGATCATAATTTAAATGATCATTTGGAATGATTAAAAAAAAGGTTGTGTTAATTATGATCGATAATATTTAGTAAGATGAATTAAGATAAAAAAATATATCATATAATATATTAGAGATCAAATAAAAATAATTCTGATAATTCAATTCGCAATTGAGGTATAAAATTATCTTTTAATAAAATATAACAAGATTCAAGGATTTTAATTATTATATCACAATTCTTGTATTATATCTTTTATTCAATATTTTTGCAGTTTCACATCAGGTCTTCTCCATTTCCTGGGTTTTTGTCATTATAAAATTAAGAACATTTGATTGGTCCAAATTCAATAATATATTAAAATATTTCAGATAAATTGAACATGTTCCCATTGTATTAATTGAAGGATGACATAGAAAGGAATTTAACTTTAAACAAAACAGACTTTTGTCAAGCATTTCTTTAAGTGATTTTTGTTTTTTCCATTAATTTCACTTTAAAATATAAAATTAGGGTTTTGAACATGACGCACAATGATAACAAAATATAATAATTAATTATAAAAGGGTAGAGAAATGGAATCTAAGGGTAAAGAGGGCTGGACCCACCACTCGTGTCCAAACATATGACATGACAACCTTGAACGAAGAAGCACCTAAGCAGCATATATTATATGGGAATGATATTTTTAAATTTGTTCTCAGAAAATATGGATCGCATTAGAAGTTAGAATCAGAATCCTACGTGCCATATACGGCCACGGCACCCGGTGATAATTCCCATGTGATGGGTGATCTCATGGTTTAACGGATACATTCATTTTCTATCATTGCAACATTCCAACATGAATCGTTTGATTGACAGTTTGACACAGATAAATATAAGTGCTTGTGTTGATAGTTAATATGGTCTGAATTTTAACACAAATGAAATGTTGGAATGAATTTTTTATGTGTATAAGAATATGTAATTTGTATTTTAATTTATTTGATTTGATTTTAATAATAAAATAATATTATTTTATTGAAAGAATAAATTGATCATTTATAAATTTAAAAAAAATGTTGGATAAACTAATTTTGGCAATGCATTTTGTAAAATTAAGTCCTACATAGGTACTTTTTTAAAATTTTGGAATATTAGACTCATGAAGAAGAAATAATAAATTAAATGACATGACAATGCATCAAGGCTAACGAATTGTACTATAACATAATATTGAAAGATTAAATCTTATAGAGCCCAATTCTCGTGTTCAGTTTATGATTACATATAGTTTTTTAATCATTTTTACTATATATACGTATAATAACAATCGGATAATGCCATTCGTCATTATTTTTCAATCAAAAGAATTAAAAACTTTGCCTCGCAGAATAAGAATTGGGCCCATGCCCCATGGAGTAGTTGATTTGACTCACATGAACATTGAAGGAAGTTTATAATATAAAGAGTTTATTAATATTTTAGTATATAAAAAAACACTATAAAAGAAATAAAAGTTAATAATAGTGCATAGGGTGATGATGTGAAAGCTACCATTTATTGCATGTATTAAATGATAAAAAAATTATTTTCTTTTGATAATAATTCTTTTAAATTTAATATTAACAATAATTATCTTTAAATTCATTATTGACAAATAGTGATGACTATTTGTTTATGTCATCATAAATTTATTATGTCGATGTAAATGTAGGAGATCATAATAAAAATAAAAATATGATCATAAATTATGGTATCAATTTTTTGTATTAAATTATTGTTATATATGTACATATCATTTAATTACTATTACTAAAATTTAAAATATTATTTTTTTTACCATTATTAAATTATTATTGTGAGAAAATATAATTTTTCTATTTTAAATATATGCATTATGAAGGAGCAAGTATAGCTAGCTGTGTTATCTAAATTCCGTCTGACATAGTCAAAGAAGCATAAATTGTTTACTTGACCTTCTGGTTGCTTCAAATAAAAGAAAAAAATCTGAAAAATTATAATTTATAATATGTACATTATTCAAAATACTATTTAAATAGATAAAATCGTGGGATTGGGCCCACTTAAAAAATTATTACTCTAATTTTAATCATATCATATAATTGATAGCTATAAGTGCTCGGTTGGTTTCATTTTTTGGAGTCATTTTCATTTTTTAGTAAAAATGTATAGTAAAAAGTTAGTTAAAAAATATATTTTTTAAAATGGAGTTGTGTTTGGATGTGTTGTTTAAAATTGTAAGTTTATATAGTTGTAAAAATTATATGTATTTGGATATTGGGCATTTCGTATTAAAAGTTGCGTAGTTTTTGAATTTGAACTAATAATGTGATGTATAATTATTTGAAAAAATAATATTATAATTTGAATTTATAATATTTTTATGGTGAATGTTGTTTGAGAAGTATTGAGAAGATAAAAAAGTAGATATTGGTAATAATAAGAGGAAAATATGTATGAAAATAGAGAGAGAATATAAAAAAAGAATATTTTGATAATAAAAATATATGAAAAAATAACGTAAAAATTAATAATTTTTTATTTTTATTTAAAAAAAGGGTTTGAAAATGAGAACAAAAGGGTCCTACGTTAACCGAATTAAAGGAATCTCCCACACGCCCACCCCCACAGTTCTACTCAGCCTTGATCCCCGCCTCGCGGGTCCCAGTGTCTCAAAAAGACCCCCTTCATAAGTAAATTAAAAAAAGAAAAAAAGAAAAGAAAAGAAAAGAAATGAAAAGAGAAGACGAAGTAGAACAAAAAATGTAAACGGACTAAAGAGAAAGATTATAGTAAAAATATATAACCACTAAATAAATCTCCATCTGTAAGAATTTTTTCAATAACCAAAGATTTAAAGTAACGTGTAAGAATTCACATAGTTATAATTTGTAAAAATTACGTACATAGAGATTAAATAATTTGATCTAATTATTTATTTGACATATTAAAGTGAAATTTACAACTATATTAATTTAATATTTTTATTTAATTTATAATATTGCAGTACAGAATTAAAATCGTTTCCTCATTTGTCTTCTTTAATTTCTTCAATTAAAGTTTTAAAACAAAGGACCTAATGATAATTTTAGATGTAGTTTTGCATTAACAATCATTCACCTTAGATTCAAAAAATATGATCAATTTTAATTTTACAATATTCCATCACTTTAATCTTTAATGTCAATCATGATAATATATATAATTAATGAGCATTATTTCATCTATTTTCACAAGTCAAATAATACCTAAAAAAATTAAAAATGATCGAAGCTTGGTACAATCATTTGAAACCTCCAATCACAGAGGCGTAGGGTGGGGCTTGGGGGTTGGGAGATTCCATGAATTCGGTTAACTTATAGCTATCAATGATATGATATCGATTTGATGAAAATCAGAGTAATAATTCTTGAAGTGGGCCCGGTCACATGATTTTATCTATTTAAATAGTATCCTGAATAATGTACATATTATAAAATTATAATTATTTATCAGATTTTATTCTTTTGTTCGAAGCAACCATAAGGTCAAGTAAAATGTATTATATTAATTAGGGTGAATTTCACTTGACCTTTGTCAATTATATGCATGTAATACTATCTCTCAAATTCTAAGAATATATATATATATATATATATATATAATCCTATTCCCTTTTATTAAAAGAATATCATGTATTTTTGTAATTTTATCTATGTTTTTAAAATTTCTCGAAAATATTGAAGTTGAATGTTTAATTTTTTAAAATTTTACTTATGAACTTACATCACACCACACCAACTAAAAAGTTACACGGTTGAATTTAATTGTAAGTAAACAAATCATTGATGTAATACCAATAAATTATTATTAACAACTATTATATTTAGAAAAAAAATTAAAAAACATTTACACAAGAATTTGTTCAATTCAAATAAAGTAGGTGGAAAATATCATGACCGTAAAACTCGATAAATAGTATTGAAATTTTAGAAAAATGGTAGGCATCCTCAAAAATACAGTCAAGATAACAGGATCAATACAATTATTTATCGAGCACATAAATTTAACAAAGTCATATGAGGATTGACGCTTAATAAAAATTGGAAGATCAAAAAAATTAATCTCAAGATTTAAACTATTCTTTCCGCATATATATATATATATATGCTCATCTCTTGATTTTCCAAAAGAGGATTTAATTCACTTATTTCATGACTGTTAATTATATAATTACTATTTATGATAATTAAAAATAAATTAATTTATTGAATAAAAATTTAACCATGAGAACTTTTAGTTGGTCTGATTTAAATTGATTATTTTATATTATTAAATTCAATCAACAGTTGTAGAATTTCAATATTTTATCATTTTTTTTGGCACAGAATGATAAAATTAAAAGATAAATTATAGTTCTGGATTGAGGGAGCAAAATATAAATCTTATTGTTTGACGCGGCTGAAGTACTATTGCATACGTATAGTTGACGGGCAAAGTGAAATATGCCATATTACTAATTAATTCACATATTAACATATGAAAAATGTTTGTAGTATATTATATTTTTACTAGAGTTGAAAATCATTATAAATATATACATACATATATATATATATGCATGTTTGAATAACATCAGTATATTTGTTATGAAGTGTGAGGTCGACCAGTAATGAAGGGTTTGAGTTCATACTCGTTAGGTTGGTCAAAAGCTAAGATGAGCTCTTAGGGTCGATGGTTGAGTACTTCACAAAAAATATACACTGATTTAGATCGAGAATTGCCTCTCCTCCTTTTGCATTTTATAAGGGGATATATATAGGGACAGTTGAGTTTGTCATGTAACAATGGGCTGATATGGTGTTTTCTCATTCTTGACACATGATGGTCTTGAACGGTTGAAATTTTGTTGGACTTTTGGATTTCGAGCGGGTCGCAATCCAATCCTTTTAAAAAGGCGCGAATCTTAAGGCCTTTTTTTAGAGAATTTTATCTCTTTCTAAAGACATTTTGATCTTTTAATAATTTCACATTATCAATATATATAATGATAAAATAAAACATTAATGGCGTCAAGTATTGTCCCGCATGTATTCTTTCCATTCCATTCTAATATTTAAACATCAAATACTAATTGATCGATGACATAACTGATAACTTTTTTCTTCAATCTTAAAAAGTATGACGATGAAGATTCCGTTTTGGTGGTCTAAAATGCAGTATCCCGGAATCAAATCCGATGAACCAGTAAAATATGTCCATAATCAGGGATTATGAGATTTTGTTCAAATTAGACATCATACACTACATTAATTATCTTAATTCTTAATCATCAGACTGGTGACAGTCCAGCAGCTCCACTTGAACTAATGTTTCAAAATGACTAATCATTAATCCTTGTGAAGAATCTCGCCCTTTCAGAACTTAAAAGGAATTCACCATTTGTTGCGCAGATTGCTGCGTTCCATCTCCACAAGCGTCAAACTTGTTCAATCCTCTGCGGTCCAAAATGCTTGCTCAAACATGTTCCTAATTATATATAATTTATGCTAATAATAATTCTTGAATCTTTTAAGATTTTTTGTAAATTAAATAATTTCCAATAATAATCATCAAAATGGAGGCTGGTCCGGAGCTAATAAATTTTTGGGATGAAATTTTCAATTTAATTGACATTTTGATATGATTGTAGTAAAGAATTTACACGATAGTAGTTTTGGTTCAAGTAGAGTATGTTGTAGTGATAAAAGACTTTCATAATTAATCACACTTAATAAGACAAACATTACTAGACAAATCCCATGATCACACGGAAGGAAATTTACTATGATGATGCCCATCTCTTACCTTTTTTTGATTTAAAACTTCTTGGTGAAAAATTTTAGTGGAAGCTGCAAAGGTAAGAAGTACGAAAGGTAAAGAATGCTTGAAAATAGTACTAAAAACCTAGGGAAAAAACATATAGAAATTTGAGTGATTGACAAAAAAATTAGTGAGAATTTTCTATTTTGCTTATAAAATGACTAATATACCCTATTCGATTGGAAAAGTAATATACCCTAACAAATCTAATTTAGAAGTAATAATTAGGGGTGTTTTAAGGTTATGTAACAGCATTTTTAAACACTCCCTAACTACTATTTTTTATCACTTAATGGAAAGCGAAAGAACTCTTGAAAAGAGCATTCAAAGGACTTGTTCGTTTATAAATTGTTAAAGTATTTTTCAATTCTCAAAACACAAACAAACAACATATCTTATTCATCAATTCCACTATCCAATTTATATATACATATATAAATAATTTTAAAATATCAATTTCATCCTACTAACTCAACGAAAAAGTTATTAATATGACATCTTGTTCCTTCCCAAAATACAAATAAATAAATAATTTTCTCTTAATTTATTCTCAACCTATTACTCAAAATACAGATGAACAACCATTACATTCTCCAATCTCATTTCTTAAAAATCATTTTACGAAAATATTTTAACAAAATACTTCAATCCACAAACAAACAACCACAAAAACACCCCCTTCCCCACTTGAAAGCAATATACCAAAAGTAGTGGTTCTTTGAACACATTGGGTGGGGATTGCTTTGTGCCATTAATGATAGCACTATCCCTCTGATCTACCTGAAAGAATGAATGATTGACAATTTGATATGGTTGGCATCTTTAAACATTTGAATAAATGGTGTGGCCAATCAGTTTCATGGGTCAAAACCATGATAGTTGAAAACTATTATATCAATTGTTTGATTGATATCCACTAGTATGTATACATATATTCTGCTTTTTAATTACTAGCTTTTCACTCTCAATGGAAACCAAGCATCAATGAGTGTTAAGTTTTCTACCCTTGCAACGAAAATTAATACACTTATATATTAGGATTCGCATTCTTTTGTATGGATCGGTCTCACTTGTTTCAATTGAGATCATCATTTGAATCATTTTTATGTTCATTAATCTCATCATATCGAGTCACATAATTAAATATAATAAATTTTTAGTTTTTTATTATAATATTTCTAGCAATAGTACAAAAATAAATGTTCTAATAATGTTGAATACTTTTAAAACAATATTTAGGTCCCATAACCTTTACTAATTTAAGTTTTCAAGGAATTTTATAAATGCATACCAACGACCTTTACCGTATTTGAATTTTAGGATAAGATCTTCTACTCGAACAAATCAAATAAATCTCATTAACCCGACTAGGTGAATCCTAAGATAATTAAATTAATCTTATTACAAGAGCTATTAGACATTTTGGGATCTCCTTTCTCTTAAGTGGTAGGATCATGATTTGATCAAAAAGTTTTGAGGATCGAAGATATAAATCTTTGCTGCTCTCTGTTCCAGATTGGGTATGTGTTCACTCAAATTTTTGTATGTTCTTATTTTTGAAAGTACAATAGGAAAAAGAAAATAAGTAGCTACTTTCATATGCAACACCCCCCCCCCCCCCCCCC
>JACGDI010001224.1:206877-275779 GCA_014898725.1 Jacaranda copaia
CCTCAACCTATTTCTCCTGGGCTTCAGTTATTAGCTCAACGGGGGCATTTATCGCGGTGTCTTTCTCCCCATCCCCATCAACCCCACTCTCCTCAAATTCAGGGTAAGGCTGCAGCTTATCATCAAAGCATGACTTATTTTGGTTTTGTCTTCAAGCCAAAAATCGTAACCCAGGCATTCAAGCTACTTGACTGCCTTGTGGAAAGCATCGTGAGCATTATCGATCAACATAATTATGCTCGCATCCTAAAAGGCCAAGCTCAATATGAACTATTCCACCACTTCACAACGTATCATGGGGAGCTGTCGAGTGAAGGCCTCCCGAGCTTTCTCAAGCGCATCTACATGACCAGCTGCTTAGCCAAGGAGTAGCTCACCTATAGGTCCAAATGAGCTTTCCTCAGCAAGGAGTCCATTCGACTCCTCTTTTCCACTGCTTACACAAGTTGTTGATCTTTGGAATTTAGCTGCTCCTTGAGATCAGCCACCTCCTTCGTTAGATGGTCAACTTGGAGCTAGGAAGACTCAAGCTGAACCGTGAGGGTTTCTGCATCTCCTTCCTCTTGCAGCTTCTCTCGATCAGCTAAGGCCAACTTCACCTAGTGGTAAAAGTTATACCCCAGCTGGCCTACCTAAAACATAGAGCGTTAGTGAACAATGCAACTTTCTAAAATAAGAATTTGATGAGAAACAGTCAACCTCACACTTACTAAATTGCAGTAGTAGGCCAAAGCTCTGAGCACTCCAACTTGACTCAGCTGCATAAGCTTCTACTGGTCCTTGGTAAAAAGCCTAGTGACTATCTACTTGAGGGCATCAGGCCCCATCATCCCCGATTGTATAATAGAGGTCGAATCGATCAACTCCATGGTAGGGTCAGGCCAGAAGTGGGGCGATTCCCGCTAAAGTAGTTGAAATAGCACCCTGTCGCCATGCTTGCCAAACAAGTTGTAGCCTGTCATTGCTTTCCACTTTCCCTTATCGCCCACTGTCCAATTGGGCACTAGACCTCCCTGCTGAATCATTTATCTTTTGCCCCGACCTATGGAACTACTTTGAACGCGCTCCTCTAGTTGAGCGGGTTGAGGCTGAGGTGCTTCTTTAATCTAGAGCACGGTGGGGGTGGGGGTCGATTAGGTCGAGGGTGCAGGTTCCGCCGCAGTGGCCTCTCATCAAGCAGTAGCTCGACAATGCTCCTCATTCCTTTCCACTCTTGCTGTAGCTTCTGCTCGACTATGTGTCATCACTTCTTCTCGATCTGCTAACAAAGTACAATAAAAGACTATCAGAATCGAGCAGAAAGAACTAAATTAATAGTTATCACAATCAATAAAGAGCACTACCTAGCCGATCACCTGCAGGCAAATCGATCTTGGCCGGCGATAGGCCAGCCAACACCATACACCTCTCTTCGATCAAAACTAAAGCCTCCATATGCCCAAAGTCGACCATGTCCCTAATAAAGGTGTTGGGCCAATTTGGTGTTTGATTCCTTGGCATTTCCACATGCCTCTCCACCACCCCCTAGAAATATTAAAATCTCCAAGCCTTTGAACATAAAAAAAGTGCTTTTTCCACTCTTGGTCATGCGAGGTGGAGAGGGCTACTATAAGCTATCAACGTGGGTGCACCATTAGGTAATAAAAGCTAGACTCTTCTGTATTACCTAACTTTTGGGATATTGGTAAATGAAACAAGTTTGAAAAGTTGGCAAAGGAGGCTAGCTAGTAGAACATGTGCATCAGCACAGTAAAGCTATAAATGGTGGCAAAATAATTGGGAAAATGTTGGGTTATGCAGACCTCGAAACCCACTAGGAGGTCAACTATGGCTTGGGCTAAAGGAAACCTAAGGCTGCACCTCAACCCCTTCTTGAATATCGTTGTGCATCCCTTAGGAGATTGATGCATCCTATCCCTATCCCGAGCCCCAGGCACTAAAAGCTCATACTCATTCGGAATGTGGAACATCTCCCTAATTCGTATTATGTCAGCTGGGGATATTTTGGAGACTATTTCGTTGCAGTGGTCTAGTGTAAATAATCAGCCATGTGATGCATATGCCTCACTTGGGCTAGCCTCATCCCTAAAGACAACCCTCTTAGTGCTCGAGCTACTCAAAGTCGAGCTATCGCTCGATGAGCTATCAGAACTCCTCTCACGCATTTTTTCAAATGCACACTCAACCTTAATTTTCCCTTGGAACGATACACCCTCAGACCTGGTGTTTTCACTATCTAAAGTAATAGACATCTTTGCAAAGAAAAATGAAAGAAAGCACAAAAAGGCAAAAGAACTTACAGTGGATAGCTTGAAAACTCTAAGTGCAGAAAGGATTTAGAAAGCTTGGAAAGCAAGAACTCGACCAGAACAGATTTCAGCAAAAGTATAAAATGGGTGGTGTCTCTACCCCCTATATTTATAGATATTTAGATGCGGGAACCCAAGCAGCAGTAATAATTGCATTGCTGCCCCTTGGCGCTTCGTATTCTATGATGTAACTAACGCATTAAATGTGTAAAATCGTTAGAAACCCTAGTCAAGAATTTGAAAACCCTGGTTGATTATTCAAAAACCCCGATCGAGAGTCCAGAACCCTGGTTGAATGCGCATAACCCTAGTTATCTACTCCCTGTTCCTTCTCGTCGGCTAGTTTGATCAAGATCGCGAGTGAGGGGGACTTATGATATGGGATAGCCCAACAGGCCCAACCCAACAAGATATTGACCTTAGGGAAGGCCCCCAAGCCCACTTAACATGCACAGCCCAAGGTTATTTTTGGACCTAGCTGGGCCAAATTATTCTACCACAATCATTTGGTTGAATAGATTGTTCTCAATCGTATTCAACTGGAGGCTTCAAGCTACTTGGTTTATTTAACCATCTCTCCAATCGACCACCCTTTCTGTTCAATGAT
Organism: Jacaranda copaia; assembly: GCA_014898725.1. Lineage (NCBI taxonomy): Eukaryota > Viridiplantae > Streptophyta > Magnoliopsida > Lamiales > Bignoniaceae > Jacaranda > Jacaranda copaia. Next base: position 209,794 of record JACGDI010001224.1, read on the forward strand.
TGTTGACCAGAGTGCTCACTCCGGCACTGACTCATATCTTTACTGCATTTAATGTTCTAACAAATAGTATGCCTTCGCATTAATGGTGCATGCCATCTGGTACAGTCTCTACCACCAATCCTGCCACCAACTTTAGCAGAGAGGTGCCTACTCAGAGTACTGTTCACTCTGGAAACTAGAAGATGATGCCTCCTGAAATGGTATTAGGATTGAAAATAACCAGTAACCCCCAAGTAAGGACAAGAGCCCTCTACACCTGATAGGGGCATCTTAGATATATTACACACCAGGAGAAGGCTATAAATACCTCACTGCCAGCCACACTTTAGGTAATGCCAAATATAATATACGCTCTTACTCTTTTGTTTGATTACCTTATTTCAATCAGAATAAACTTAAGCACCAGAGTGCCTTCACCAGGGGAACCTTAGCTGGTTTAATGTTTGTTGTTCATTGCAAATCTCAGACCTTGAGAAATATCACTATAAGATCGACTGACCTCCCTAGTCAAGTCAACCCAAACACAACCTTTTTTACTATATACAACCTCCAACCTTAAAGAGGGCCCCCCAAGCCCACTTAACATGTACAACCCAACGTCGCTTTTAGACCCAACTAGGTTGGATCACTCAACCACAGTCGTCCGGTCGAATAAATTGCTCTCGATCGTATTCAACGAGAAGCTTTAAGCCACTTGGTCTGTTCAACTATCTCTCTAGTTGACCGCCTTGTTTGTTCAATGATTTTCTACCAAAGTTCTCACTCCGATTCTGACTCATATCCTTGCTGCATTTAATGTCTAACAAGCAACATGTCTCTACATTAATGACGCGTGTTACCTGATACAGTCTCTGCTACCAACTTTACTACCAACCCTGCCATCAACTTTGGTAGGGAGGCACCTACCTAAAGTACTGTTCACCTTGAAAATCAGAAAATGATGCCACCTAAAATAGGATTAAAAATGACCAATAACCCCTAAGTAAGGACAAGAGCCCTCTATATCTGATAGAGGCATCTTAGACATATTACACACTATGAGAAGGCTATAAATACCTCACTGCTAGCTACACTCTAGATAATGTCAAATACACTATATGCTTTTACTCTTCTATTCGATTACCTTATTTCAATTAGAACTAACTTAAGCATCGAAGTGCCTTCACCGAGGGTACCTTGGCTAGTTTAACATTTGCTATGCATTGCAGATCTCAAACCTTGAAAAATATCACTGTTGGATCGATCAACCTCCCTGGTTGAGTTAGCCCAAACACCACCCTTTTTACTATATACGATTTTCAACCTCATCATTTTTGGCGCCGTCTGTGGGAACCCAAGTGGCAGTAATAATTGCACTGTCTCCCCTTGGTGCTTTGTATTTTGTGATGTAACTGGAGCATTAAATGCGCAAAATCATTAGAAACCTTGGTTGGGAATTCAAAAACCTCGATCAAGAGTCCAGAACCCTTGTCGAATATATGTAACTATCCTAAAATTGCCATAACCATCATTCAGTTATCTACTTCTTGCTCCTTCTAGTCGACGAGCTCAATTAGGATTGCGAATAGGGGTGACTCGATTCATTATATGGGATAGCCCAACAGGCCCAGCCCAAGAAGCTATTGACCTTAAAGAAGGCCCCCAGGCCTACTTAACATGCACAACTCAATGTCGCTTCTGGACCCAATTGGATCAGATTACTCGACCACAGTCGTTTGGTCGAACGAATTATTCTCAACTGCATTCAATTGGAGACTTCAAGCCACTTGATCTATTCAACCATCTCTCTAGTCAACCGCCTTATCTATTTGATGATTGTCAACCAGAGTGCTCACTTTGACGCTAACTTATATCTTTGCCACATTTAATATTCTGACAAGCAACATGCCTCCGCATTAATGGTGCGTGCCACTCCATACAATCTCTGCCACCAACTTTGGCAGGGAGGCACCTACCCAAAGTATTGTTCATCTTAGAAACCAAGAGATAATGCCACCTGGAATAATACCAGGATTGAAAATGACCAATAACCCCCAAGTAAGGACAAGAACCCTCTAAAACTGATAGAGGCATCTTAGATATATTGCAAACTAAAAGAAGGCTATAAATACCTCACTGCCAACCACACTCTAAGTAATGCTAAATAAACTATACACTCTTACTCTTCTGTTCGATTATCTTATTTCGACTAGAATTAACTTGAGTGTCAGAGTGCCTTTACCGGGAGCACCTCGACTAGTTTAAAATTTGCTGTTCGTTGCAGATTTCAAACCTCGAAAAATATCACTGTTGGATCGATCAACCTCCCTGGTTGAGTCAACCCAAACACTACCCTTTTTACTATATACGACTTTCAACCTCATCAAGGCCTAACATTAAAACAAAGTCTAGCATAGAAAATAGGTTAGACTCAAGCTCGTCATTTACATAATAAGCCTAGCTTATTTAAGCCAAAACCTAACCTGACTTATTTCCATGTCTATTACTTGCATAAATAATTAAACACATATACGTGTGTGTGCACACGCGCATTCATTATTTTTTTATTTTAAATTTAAAAAACAATCCTCTTGGATGTTTTTAATTTCTTCCAATCAACAAAAAAAATTATATGAGAAACCATTTCCAATAATTCTGATAAAATAATTTTAGAAAAGAGAGATCATTTTAAGAACGTTGGTCCATCCCATTTTAATTGACTAGTTCTCTTTATATATATATATATATATATCAAAATTATCATCAATTCTTAGTCTCGTGATTAGGAGTGCAAATGAATCAAGTTGGCTCATGGGCTTTAGAGCCAAGCTTGAACTTTTGAATCTAGTCTCGAGACTAGCAAGTTATCTCCCGAGCTGTATATAATTAAATATTATTTTTTATTTTATTGATAAATATATAATACAATGAATTTTTTTAGTTCAAATTCTAGTCGAATTCGCAATTATTTACAATTTATTCTACAATTTGAATCTTATCAAGTTGATTCGAGTTGAGCATGAGTTTTTATCTAGTTGAGCTCAAGGTTAAAATTTTAGTCTATGTTTGTTTAGTTTTTGCAAAAATATTTTTCAACTCCATAAAACAATAACGAAAAAATTATACATTCCCCAATTTTAACTCCCAAAATATCTTTTTTTATTCCCAAAATACCCCCAATATCCAAAAAAAAAAGTACTATACCCCAAATTTTAAAATCCTGAAATATAATAAAATGTGAAATCGACAAGCTTGACTAAATTAATTTTGGGTTAGAGTTAGTTAAGAATCTAGAATTAAATAATTGTGATCAAGCGATTTAATTAGAAATAAGAGTAGGACTTGATTATTTAAAACTATAAAGTTTAGAGGGTTAATGTGATCAAATTAAAAGTTGGAGGACCTTAAAATAATTAAATTTGAACTTAATTGCCCAAAAATAGAAATGTTAGGGGTCAATATATAAGAACTAAACGTTGAAGGACTCAATTGAAGATTAGGGGCCCAATTAAAGGCGTTTGGAATTTCTAGGGGCTAAACTAAAGGCAGTCAAAAGTTTAAGGGGCAAATGAATAAGCTGAAAAATTCTTATACATATAGGATTAAGGACAAATTTTTATTAAATTCTCAAAATATCCCAAACCCTACCATAATGGTGAATTATCGAAGAACGATCATGACACCTAAAATTAAAGTGATACAAAAGACTCCATTCATCCTCGCAAACAACCCCATACCAAAAACACCTAGAAACACTGGCAAAGTCACTAAAAAATTGAAGCTCAACGGTGGGCTGCGATGTGTGTGGTGGTTAAGCAACGGAAAACAACTGGGTTTTAGTAAGAAAAGCATAGGCAAGGTGATGGTGGTATTAATGTGGTGAAATGGTGAATCGTGGTGGGAGAATTGAGGTAGGGGGCAGATGGTGGTGACGTTAGGGTTATAGGATGGTTTTTGGCTTAATTGGACGGCTAAACGATGGCCAATCAAGAAACTATTTAAGGGGTTTTGCTCGCCTCAACAAAACACACCAATCAATGGTGGTAATCTCCATCTCCAAGAGCATCACGTGGCAGCGATTTTGGATCGATTTACACAAAATAAAGTTCCAGACTCGTTTAAGCTATTCCCAACTTGAGATTAGATCTTGATTTGATCCAAATTTGGGTAATTTTCAATAGTCAAATTTTAGTTCGATGAATTTGTTAAATGTAATCGAATTTGCATATCAAAGCTTAATCATGACATGAACTAAGACTGTTAAATTATGATTTAACCTAATTTATGAATTAATTCACAATTATTATAATGTTGAAGCAAATCAACTCAGATGGATACCATTAAAACCTTAAGTAAGATTTTAGTAACTTAACTACTGATTTGATTGAGTAGGAACAATGATGTATTATTACGTTGAACATCTGAGTGAACATGAAACTTGAAAGAATTATGATTGAACAAATAAGTGAACCTAGAACTTGATAAGGACATTCAAGTACATTAAGAATTATGATTTAGAAATCAAGACAATGTTGGATCAGGTTATTATATTCTGAACTCTAAATTGATTGGGAAACGAGGACATAAACTCACTAAACAACTAAGAATTTCTATATTTATATTTAAGACTTGGAGGAATGATAGAATAAAAATCTGAGTTATTTTATGATAGTTCTTGATTTAACCCGGAAGCCAGGACATAAGTGACCGTATGACTAGAAAATCCTCCACATACACCAAGTAAGTTTGTACTCAATAGTATGAGATTTCTTTACTATGAAAAGAACATATATACTTGTTCTATATCCCAATCGCTTGATTCCTTTCAATCTATGTGTTGGAAAATAGTACTCCACGTCGCCATTTTATACTAAGCCCTTTTGTTGATATTGATTGATATCGCTTTACCTGAAATTGACAACTGTGTTGAGGAAGCTGCAAAGTGATTTCAAAAAATATATTTTACCGCTATGCCTTCCTAGAAACCAACCTGGTGCTGAATTAGTTTGTATACTAACATGGTGACTTTATATACTAACATGCTAATATGGCATATATGAACCTAGTTAATACCCTTAAGAGTAGGCCCTAGGATCGGTTATGGAAGACGCCTAGGTGGAATAGTTCGCTGTAACAAATCTTTCGGCCAATACCCGTACACGATATACACATGACCCAGTATCCTAGCCAACTGAAGGTATTTATGAACTGGTAAGACATGCGGCTAGCCATGCCCAATGCCTGGTTTCATATCCGAGTTGATCACTCGGTACGTGGAGAGATAAGGATTTCCATATTTTCGAAAGTGGAATGATAATGTAAGAGAACTACCAACAGCTTTTACTAGAAAATACTTGCTAAATTGTAATTGGTTAATTTCTCCGCTTGATGGTTATATTTTGAAACTTGGATATTTGTTAAATCTCATCACTAGTATGAAACGGTGGTGAGATGGATCATTCAAAAATTTTCACTAAAACCTTCTCTCATGACTTCTAGAAATTTTAGATGTTTCTACTTATTTTCTATATGTTATTTGAGAAATGGTCACTCTGCTGTTATTGTTAAATTATTTCACTAAGTCATTCGAACTTATATTGTTTTATTGTTGTTTTTTGTTCTTTAACCCAAATAAGAATGAGTGACGAAGATAACTAGCCCAAGTGATACACAAGATAATGAGGGTAATAAAAGTGCTAAACGTGATTCATGATATCCCGATTTATAGTTGTACCTTTGGTAGAGGTTTGTTGTAAAAATTAAATATTTTGAATTTTTGAGAAATGTGTTTTCTATTATTCAGAAGACTTGTGATATAATGTGGGTGGCACCTCATACAGGAACAGACATCTCCTAATCGGAGCGTTACACATACCTGTCCCTCATTTTCTCACTTTACCTTTCACATCACTCTTTCATTTCTCACTCTCTGATTTCACACACACACACACACACCACATTACATATATTAAAAATTACAACTTTACTAATTAAAAAATCTTTTTTTTTTTTGCATTTAGTTATAAAATTAACCAAATAAACTAAATATAGTGTAATAATTATTTAAAAAATCTAAAACATTCAATAAAATATTAATCAAATAAATTAACATAATCATCCAAAAATATTTTAAAAAATCAACTTTAATTTAAAAATATTTTTTTTATTTTTGAGTAAAATATATTATTTACAAATAACTAATGTATAATTCAATATATTATTACTAATTACAAAGTAAATGTGTTACGTATATTTAATAGTTAGGTTATCTTATTTAGTAAGTTAATATATAATTTTATTATTTTATTTTTTTATATATTTAACTATTTCTTTACTAGTTTTTATACTAAATATTATATATGTACTGATATGGGATAGCCCAACAGACCCAACATCAAACAAGACAACCCACAAGGCCCAAAGATGGTAATCTGTTTGGTCGATCGGTATCGACCTCACTTGGGAGTGTCTATAGTCGACCCTTATCGACCTGAAAACTACTTCGATAATTCGAGCATTGGGTTTGGTCGACATTGATCAGCCTTCGACGTTCACTCGGATCCCCACCAAGCATGTTGATCTGACGTGTCCAGCCCACTTCGATGACACATGGCAGCTGATGTAACTGCTGCCAACAACTCTGACAACCCTACCAACAACTTTAGCAGTCACATGCCCCTGCTGGCATGATTATTCAGAAAAATAGGAGATTTAACCACCTGGCTCAGTACCAAAATCTGGACATTGAATGACTTTCAACCCCTTGGCATAGGAAAAAGCCAGTATACCTAATATGGGTACTTGGGTAAAATCACGCCCACACAAAGCTATAAATACCGCAGGCCCAACCACACTCAAGTTAATGCCATTTACATTATACACCTTACATTCTCTATATCCTCTCGATCAGAACTAACTTGAGCGTCAGAGTGCCTTAGCAGGGGATACCTCGGCTAGTTTAACGTGTGTTTTGATTGCAGATCTCAGGCCCAGAACAATATCCAACCCTCACTTTCCTCTAGAAGCCGCTTCCAGCAGCATCATGTACATTTCATTTTTAATTTAATAGTATTTATATCCGTTATTACATATTTATATTTAATTATTTATTTAAACAATATATATTAATAATTACATATTTATTAAAATATAAATAATATTTTTGTTAACTCATATGTTTACTAGTAAATATATTATTAATTAAAAATCTTATTAATATATTATTTAAATTAGTAAATATATTAATGATTAGACCCTAATTAAAATATTATCAAAATTATTTCAAAATTTATTTAATTAATTACTATTAATATTATTAATTATAATTTTTCTAAAAAATATTTAATTAGTAGTGTATAATAATACACTTATTCATTTTTGCTTAATTATCATTAAATAAAGTTTTATAATTAAATAATATTATTTTTTTTCATAATTTTTGTTCATTTCATCAAATTATTATGTCATAATAATTTTCTTAATTATAATTTTTTTAATTTTATAATTAAATTAATTACACATCACTTCACCACATTCATATACCAATCACTACAAATTTATACATACATACATCAATTAACCTTACATATATCTACATATATTTATCAAATTTAAAAATACAATTTTTCTTTATAAACCCAACAAAAAAGTTATTGATTTAACATTTATAATAAAATTTCTCCCCTACAAAACAATTCCAAATAAATAATTTCATTTTTAGTGTTTTTCCAAAACGAACCATTTTCCAATTTTTACTCTCAAAATACTTTTATCTAAAACATTTTTCATGATTCACCCAAAACGCAACCAAACAAAAGCGTTGTTTGTTTATTAATTAGGGCTTTTTGTCAAAATGATTTTTGGGAAGTGGGGTTGAAAAATGTTATGATTGTTTGTTTGTGTTTTGGGTGGTAGATGGAGAATGAATTAAGAGAAAATTATTTATTTATTTGTGTTTTGGGAGGAACAAGATATCACATCAATTACTTTTATGTTGGGTTGGTAGTGTAAAATTGATATTTTAGAATTATTTGTGTATGTGTATATATAGATTAGGTAGGGGAGACAAAAAATGATAGAGTTAAATATTGAGGATTGAGTAGAAAATGAATTTGGAGGGTATTTTATGCCATTTTAGGTGTATTTTAGATAGTGATATTGGAAAATGTGATAAATTGTTTGTTTGTATTTTGGGAGTTGAAAAATATTTTGGCAAATCTCAAACAAATAAGTCCAAAGCCTTGGGCTCATCAGCTCATATTCGAACTCGAGCCTAATATATATAATTAAAACTCAAAAATTTTCCTTAAACTCAGCTTGCCTCTATTCAATCTGATTGCACCCTTGCTCTTGATTGATCAAGAATCATTCTAATTTCAACCTAAATCATTATTAAATTTATAAATTTACTGTTATCGCAAGGTATACTTTATATGTGTTGCACTTAACAAATGTATCTTCAAGTTTTTAACTTAATCACCAAAAAATATATATAAAAAGAAAAAAAAAAAAAAAAGGACCGAAGCCTTTCTTTTATCATGAGTGCTCACAAGTTTCAATTCATTCTGCAATAATAGAATTGATGGCTGGTCAATTATTTTGAAATCAAAATTGTATGGATGAAAATGAAAAATTCATATAAATAACATATGAATGGGAGAGAAACAGAGGGAATGATTGGGTAAACATAACCAAACATATTTTTATTTTACCTTTAAAATATATATTTTTTAATATATACATACATATTATATATATCATATATTTTTTTATTATTCTAATATTAAAAAAATTACTCAATTCTATTTTCACCCCAAAAATTTAACAAAAAGTATTAATTTAAGGGGCACTTATTATAAAGTACCAAAAGCACTTTTCAAATTCATGTTCAGTCCCTATTTGAATTTTTATATAATGAGCTCCCTAATTTTGTTAAAATTTTAGAGATCACTCCATACTCACCTAAATTGGCAAAAATACTCTTAAGTATAATATGTTTTCACTTATTTTCTTTACTTCTTCTCTATCCACACAACCAAACACCATTAATCTCCATTCACAAACAATAACTTACCTTCATTTTTCATTACTAGAAATTAAAAAAAAAGTCGCAAAAGCAAATCGAGTTCGACGGTGTGAACGAGGAACCCAACAGTGCAACCATCATCGGCATGACCACCGCATTTTTGCCTTCGCAGTTTATTTTTATCATTTTTAGGTTATTTTCTCAGTTTTTTTTTCATTCTTCTTAGTTTATTACCAGGTAATACTCTCCATTTTGTATTTTCTTCTTAATCAACAAAAAACATGTTTGCTGGAGATGTGGGTATGAAGAAGGAGACGTATTTTGAAGAACTTTGTACTGTATCATTTGTATTGAAATTGTAGTAGTATATAATTTGTTTATGTAAAGTACATTTTACAAGAAATTCTAGTACAAAATATTCAACTCTTTAGTACATTTTACAAGAAATTATAGTATATAACTTGTTATCTAAAGTACATTTTATAAGCAATTATAGTACAAAATATTCAATCATTCAATACATATTATCTGAAAGGGGTAGAATATAACTTATTTATCTAAAGTACATTTTATAAGCAATTGTAGTACAAAGCATTCAATCTTTCAATACATTTTACACAAAATTATAGTATATAATCTGTTTATGTAAAGTATATTTCTCAAGCAATTTTAGTACAAAATATTCAACCTTTAAGTACATATTACTATAAGTGGAAGTATATAATTTGCTTGTCTGAAGTACATTTTACAAGTAATTATGGTACAAAACATTCAACCTTTCAGTAAATATTATTTGATAGTGGTAGTATATAATCTATTTATATAAAGTACAATTTACAAGCAATTGTAGTTCAAAACATTCAACTTTTCAACAAATATTATTTGAAAGTGCTAGTATACAATCTGTTTATGTTAAGTACAAAGTACATTTCACAAACAACTATAGTACAAAAAATTCATTCTTTCAATACACATTATCTAAATGTGATACTATATAATTTGTTTATTTAAAGTACATTTTTCAGGCAATTGTAATACAAAATATTCAACCTTTTAGTGCACATTACTACAAGTGATAGTATAAAATTTATTTATGTAAAGTACATTTTACAAAAAATTATAGTACAAAATACTTAATCTTTCAGTACACATTACTATAAATAGAAATATATAATCTGCTTATAATAAATACATTTTACAACCAATTATAATACAAAATATTCAACTTTTCAGTACACATTATTATAAGTGATATTGTATAATTTATTTATCACAAACACATTTTATAAGCAATTGTAATACAAAACATTTAACCTTTCAGTACACATTAGTATAAGTAGGACTAAGGTGTTCATTCGGTACACACTGAAGTCAACCGAACCGAACCAAACTGAATCAAAATGTTGGTTAACTGAAATTTCGATACACCAAAATATTGTACTGAATACCGAACCAAACCATTTGATTTGGTTCGGTTAAAATTGAATTTTTTTTCAATTTGGTTCGATTAAAAATTAAAATACCAAATTTTTCAATTTTTAATATTAATATTTTATATATTAATGTATATTAATTAACATTATATATTATTAATATATAGTATATTAATATATATACTAATATAATATATATTATGTATATATCAATCCGTATATGTTAATATATATTATATTAATTTTATATATTAATATTAATATATATTAATTAACAATTTGGTAATTCGGTTTGGTTTGGTTAACCCGTACAAAAAATCAAAATCGAACCAAATACCAAATTTTTTTAAAAAAATAACCGAATATCGAACCAAAATTTTTAGTTTGAAATTCGATACAAATCAAAATTTTAGTTTCGGTTCAGTTCGGCCGGTTTACCGAATTGTGAACACCCGAGTATAAAATTAATCTATTTATGTAAAGTATATTTTACAAATAATTATAGTACAAAACACTCAACCTTTCAGTACACATTAGAGTAGTAGTATAATGTAAAGTACATTTTACAAATAATTGTAGTACAAAATATTCAACCTTTCAATATACATTATCATTACTATAAGTAATAGTATATAATTTATTTATGTAAAATACATTTTACAAGGGATTGTAGCACAAAATATTTAATCTTCAATACACATTACTATAAGTAGTAGTGTGTAGTCTATTTATGTAAAGTACATTTTACAAACAATTATAGTACAAAATAGATGCAGTTCAATTTATATACTTGATTTTCCATATATTATACTGCACCGCTATAACTTTAATAGCACTAATTCTTTAATTGCACAAGGTATACTTCAAAATAACCTTATATATACTTTATTTGTTCAATCTTTATACTTGATTTTTTATATATTGTACTTCACCTTACTACAATTTTAATGGAAATAATTTTTCAATTGTACAAAGTGTACTTCAAAATAACCCTATTTATACTTTGTCTGTTTGATCATTGTACTTGATTTTTCGTATATTTGTACTTAACCTCACTATAACTATTATAGATTAGTTTTTTCATTGCACAAAGTATACTCCAAAATAACAATATATATACTTAGTTTGTTCAATTCATATACTTGATTTTTCGTATATTGTGCTCCACCTCACTGCAACTTTAATGGAACTAATTATTCAATTGCACAAAGTATACTTCAGAACAACATTATATATACTTTATTTGTTCAATCTTTGTACTTAATTTTTGATATATGATACTTCACCATACTAAAATTTCAATGAAAATAATTATTCAATTGCACAAAATGTACTTCAAAATAACACTATTTATAATTTATTTGTTCGATTATTGTACTTGATTTCCACATATTTGTACTTAATCTTACCACAACTATTATGGATTAGTTCTTTAATTGTACAAAGTGTACTTCAAAATAACCATATATATATTTTGTTTGTTCAACTTATATCCTTGATTTCACACATATTGTACTTCACCTTGCTACTTTAATGGAACATGAGTTTCATTTCATATTTTTCTTGAGAAGAAACAATCAAAATTCTAAACGTGCAATATTAGTAAAATATAGATATAAAGATGTTAAAGTAGTTAAAAGATGACTATTAGCATTCAATAAATTATGTGATCATTCAAAATAGTATAAAGTATTCTTATGCATTCAAAGTTGTAAATACAATGAGCATAAGACGATCATATTCATCCTATCACTTGTACAAATATTTAGATCAATTGATGTAATAGCCTAAAAAATATTGTACTTAACCTTATTATAACTTTAAATAGAACTAATTTTTCAATTGTACAAAATATACTTCAAAATAACCTTATATATACTTCGTCTATTCGATCTTTGTACTTAACTTTCGATATATTGTATTTTACTTCGCTACAATTCTAATGAAAATAATTATTCAATTACACAAAGTGTACTTCAAAATAAACTTATCTATACTTTGTTTGTTCGCTTATTGTACTTGATTTTTCGCATAATTGTATTTAACCTCACCACAACTATTATATATTAGTTTTTCAATTTTACAAATTGTACTTTAAAACAACCCTATATATACTTCATTTGTTAGATTCATGTACTTGATTTTTTGGATATTATACTTCACCTTACTACAATTTTAATGAAACTAATTCTTCAATTGCACAATGTGTACTTCAAAATAATCCAATAGAAAAAAATATTTTTTTCATCTCCAACTTTCAATTTTTCCTATATGTTACGCAGTTTCAAATTTAATTCTATAAGTTAAACAAAATTTGCATATTTAGTCCAAAACTCGCCAAAATTTCATAAAATGACCAAAATGCTAATATGGCATACCGAAATTTGTTGAATTTGGGGATTTTTGCTTAGTAGGCAAATTTTCAGTTGACATGGCTATTTTTTGTCTTATTGAAATAAGCTTTGCTTATTTGGAATTTTGTTAGTAATATTATTGTTAATGTATTATCAATAATATTATTAATAATAATACTAATAATATTGTTGTGCTCATTGATAATTGTTACATATTATTCTTATGATTAATTATGTTAATAATAATAAAATTAATTTAGTATTTCTTAGCATTATGTATTATTATTAGTAATATTATAATAATATTGATAATACTACATATTAAGAATATAATTAAATTATTATTAATATGATCTTTATTATTATTAATATTACTAATCATATAATTAATATTATTAATTAGAATAGCAACACTATTAATGATACTAAATTATTATTAAATATTAATAATAAAAATAATAATAAGATTAATATTAGAATCAATTATATATACATATATATACAAATTTAAATGTATATTTATATTATAAATTTGATTATAAATGTATAATATTTAATATGCATATGGCGCTTAGAAGCTTGGTCGGGCACCTAGTTGTATGGCGGCCACCTGATCTGGCTAGATAGCTGCCAAAGGGTTGGGGGGAGATGGGGTGGGGCGGGCAAATTTTTTTTTCTTCTCTTTCCTTTGTTTTTTTAACTTTTAGTTTAGTTATTTCTTTTTTTATTATATATAATTTAAAGGAAAAAATCTATATATATATATATCATATTTCCAACTAAGCAATAAAAAAAATAAAATAAGCTAACTAATTTTAAACATGTCAACTATTTTTTTGCCAACATGGCAAGAAAAACTTATGTAGGTGCCAACTCAAAATATGATAAAATCTTTGTTCTATTTATGTACTTGATTTCCAACATATTCAATGCATCAAAATATTTTGACTTCTTCTTAGATTTCATATTTTTCAATGTAGCCTAAAAATATTGAGGGAAGCAATGAGAGCAGATCTCATTATATCTTGCCATTGCTACAATCAAATATAGAAAAATTAGTATATATTACCATTTATTGTAATGTGTACTGAAATGTTAAATATTTTGTACTACAATTGCTTGTAAAATGTATTTTAGATAAACAAACTATATATTACTATTTATAATAATATGTACTGAAAGATTGAATATTTTGTACTATAATTGCTTATAAAATGTACTTTAGATAAACGTATTATAGACTACCACTTATAATAATGTGTACTGAAAGTTCAAATATTTTGTACTAGGATTGCTTTTAAAATGTACTTCTGATACATAGATTATATGCTACCACTTGGAGATAATGTGTACTAAAATCTTAAATATTTTCTACTACAGTTGCTTCTAAAATGTGCTTCAAATACATATATTATATACTACAATTTTAGATAATGTGTACTATAAGTTTGAGTATTTTGTACTATAGTTACTTTTAAAATATACTTTAGTTACGTTGATTATATACTACACTTTCAGATAATGTGTACTATAAGTTTGAATATTTTGTACTACAGTTGTTTCTAAAATGTAATTCACACAAACAGATTATATACTATCACTTTCAAATAATTTTAAGGTATAATTTCATATATAAGAAGTATAAATCCCAAGAAAGTGAAGTATAACTTTTACGCCTTTTAAGTACAAATTAGAAATTTTCAAAAATTATAGTAAGAATCATATATATAACAAATGGGTTCAAATTTTTAACAACTTAAAAAGAGTTCAAATAAACAAATATGAGAAAATCTACCAGCAATACTTATAAAACTGAAAAATACGCACATTTGAAAGAAAACAAAGTCCACGAAATTAGTATCAGAAAACATCCCTTTCTAAACCATATTCTCTTCCTTCTATTTTTTGCTTGTTAGTGTTCTTGGTTGTTCCTTTTTAACACAATTGTAGAGAAGTGGGGTCCTTTTTTTTTTCCTTTTCCTTTCTCATCTATACGCGCCCTTTTGTTAGCAGTCTAGAAGTCCTTTTCGCACCTTTTTGCTCTGCAAAGGAGAAAACAGTTTCCAAACAAAAAAATATATATGTTTTTGAAAAAAGTTGTCATATGATAAAGTAGAGAGAAAAAAAACCGCCATTTGCTGGTTTTTTTGTTATTTTTTCTAGATATACATATATTTTAGTCTTTTTCAAAGATTTCAAAAGTAATTTCTAAAATTTGAAAAAAAGTAGGGAGTTTAGTGTTTAAAAAATTAAGCGGCGAGTAAAGTATAAAATGAAAGAAAGTAAAGAGATTTAATCCTAATTAATCTTTAATTTAACATCTATAATAAAAAATATTTTTTTCAAAAATATAAACAAACATAAAAAAATACTTTTATATTTTCTAATATTTCATTCTTTTTTAACACATAATAAATATATAATAAAATCACCCCAAAAATCATAATTAAACATTCCCGTATTCTTTCCAAAGCCTATCGCTGTGAATCAGTTCCTAAAAACGTGTTTCTTCTGGGACGGATTTCCTTTAGGACAAGATAGAAGAAAAAGCAAAACGTGTGAAAAACAATATGCCAAGGGCGGCTTGAAAGTCAACGGACACAAATCTGGGTTTCTGACCTCAAATTCACCATTGCCAAAGCCACTTTGAAGCTACGCTGAACTGAAATTGATTGGTGGAGATTTCTTCGGGTTTGGGTTTTGTATCAACCCCCCATCACGGATTTCTAAATATCATTCTCCAAGTTCGCATCTTTCCTACCACTTCATTCCCCAAGTTCAAATCTTCTTCTCAGATTTGTAATAAACAATTCCTTTTCAGTCACAAGAGGCAAATTTAAGTTTTCCTTTTTTTTATTTATTTTTCAAGAAATCCAGTCACAAAGTTGCAAGCTTGATTCCCTTTGCATAGTTTGCCAAGCAAATGGGCGCCTGTTTCAGCAAGAAAGAATACTCGACCCCAGATATCAATGGTTATGGATCAGGAGGTGGAGGCAACACTGGGTATGAAAGAAGCCACCAAAATTATGAAAAACCATCAGCTCAATACACTCCACAAACTCAGTCTCAGGCGCCGATTCCAGCTCATCACAGACCTGCCCCACAACCCCAGACCGCAGTTCAAAAGTTAGAGCCCAATAATATTTTGGGGAGGCCATTTGAGGATGTTAAGTCCAAATACTTAATTGGGAAAGAATTGGGGAGGGGCCAGTTTGGGGTGACTTACTCTTGCACTGAGATTGCCACTGGGCACCATTATGCCTGCAAGTCAATATTGAAGAGGAAACTAGTGAGCCAGAATGATAAGGAAGATATGAAGAGAGAGGTTCATATAATGCAGCACCTAAGTGGGCAGCCAAACATAGTGGAATTCAAGGGTGCTTATGAGGATAGGCAGTCTGTGCATGTAGTAATGGAGCTTTGTGGTGGGGGGGAGCTGTTTGATAGTATTATTGCTCAGGGGCATTATTCTGAGAAAGCTGCTGCTGGCCTTTGTAGGCAGATTGTGAATGTGGTTCATCATTGCCATTTTATGGGGGTGATGCATAGGGATCTCAAGCCCGAGAATTTCTTGCTTTCGAGTAAGGATGAGAAAGCAATGTTGAAAGCAACTGATTTTGGGCTCTCTGTCTTCATTGAAGAAGGTGATTATCTTCCCTTGCTTCTGGTTCTTCAGTTATAAGATCAACCTTTATAGCTTCCAAATCGAAATTTTCTTTCTCTAAATGGTGATAGTTTTGTCAGTTGATCATTTATTCTGATAATTTTTATGACTTTTCATCTTTGTATATGCTACTCTTTTTGATGTCAATGAATTGAATTGATAGATATGCTAAGTTAAATTTGAAAAATTATTAGGATCTGAAGAATTACACCCTTTGCCTCCTGGGATGTGAAGATTGACAGCACCCTGTAGTGCCCTGCACATACTCTTTAAGTATTTGCGGTCAAAATAAAAGATCCACTTTTGTTTTCTCATAAGAACTATATAGTGTTGTTTCATATACCAATTCAAGGTAGAGGGATACACTTGTAGTTGTAACATTAAGCTGTGATAAGGTTAGGAATTTAGCAATATCTTTTTGTTACTAAGGTTCCTTAACTGATAGGGAGGGAGGGTTGTGGGAAAAGGTGCAAGGCGGGAAGTAATGTTCCCATCTTTAAGCCCTTAATCATCTGATTGTGGCACTTATTTTATAGGACAGAAAACTTCTCTACTTGAACAAAATTTATTTTTACAATGCACGTTATTTTGAAGATTTCTGAATTATATAATGATCTTCATATTATCGTGAAAGAAGAATGATGGTTATGACTTCTGAAGAATAGAATTTTGCTGCTTAGTGGGATATCGAGACAGATATCCATCCATATTTTTTATGTATAAGACCTTTTGAACAATCATCTTAACAGGTTCTTGTGTGCATTATACATACATATGCTTGCAATTAACTGTTGTAAACTTATTTATTTACCTCACATTGAGTATTCCCATACTGAAGTTTTGTTTACTTATTTATATACATCTCTTGTTATATTCTGCATTAGTAATTAACGTGCTGTCATTGATTAATTCCAGGAAAGGTGTACCGTGATATTGTTGGTAGTGCATACTATGTTGCTCCTGAAGTGTTGCAGCGAAGTTACGGAAAGGAAATTGATGTATGGAGTGTTGGTGTGATTCTGTACATCCTCCTCAGTGGCGTGCCTCCATTTTGGGCTGGTATGACCAATTTGCATTTTAAGATGGTGATGTTTCTGATATCAATTCTCCTCTAAGTTATTCATGTGGGCTTTCTTTCTTTTTTTTATTTTCCTCTTCTCCTCCTGCAGAAACCGAAAAAGGCATATTTGATGCTATTCTGAAAGAAGAGATTGATTTTGACAGCCAGCCATGGCCCTCCATATCAAACAGTGCCAAAGATCTTGTTCGAAAAATGCTGACAAAGGATCCAAAAAAGAGAATTACTTCTGCTGAAGTACTTGGTAATATACCCTCCTCTTTCCTTCTGTCGCTGCAGTTCGTCTCTATATAGCATGTCATCTCATATTGAGCATGTAGAACATTTTTTATGTAAAGATCACTCTTTCTGCTTCTACGTTTGGTTGTACTGATGTTTACAGTATTTGCTCTTCCAAAAATGCAACTGCAAATTTTCTAATTTTTGCTGGATTTCGTGTTATGGTTTAGTGTAGACGAGAACATTGACCTCCATGAGAGCTGATATTGGTGCTGCATTGCTGCTAGTAAGGACAAATTTATTTTGCTGGAAGTTTGTTATAAAATGCGCAATTAAGTTGATAAGAAAATGATAAACAATCTGCGGCTTCCACATCATTAACTGAAATTTTAGTGAAGTTCTCTACTTTTATTGAGGTGAAAACATATGGTGAAGAAGTTTTCTCATATTTGTAACTGTTTGATAAGAAACTAGGGAAATATGTGGATGGGTGCCAGGGCCCAAGACATAAAACATGGAGTGGGCTTATTAACAACTCAAGTTTGATATGTGATTCCTGCTGCTTACATTAGTAAATTTGTCATTTTTTGTATTTTTTGCTTGTTAGTTAATTTTATTTACGATCCTTAGGTTGTGGAGTTCCCAAGGAAGAGCATAATACTAAAACCAGCTAGATATATTGTGTTTTCTGCAAAAATGCACTATTTTTACAAACATCTTCATATTATTTTGTAACTAAACCTGAACATTTTCTGTCTTTGTTGATGAAGAGCACCCCTGGATTAAAGGACAAGCATCTGACAAGCCGATAGATAGTGCAGTTCTCTCTAGAATGCAGCAGTTCAGGGCAATGAATAAGCTTAAGAAACTTGCACTAAAGGTAAATCTTTTCTTGTGTTTATTTTGATACAATCATACTGTAATTGAGAACTAGAATTATATAGGTAATGTTTGGATATGAATTGTATACTTTGGATTATATGTTTTGGGAGAATAAGTTTTGGAAGTGGGGTTTGGGAATGTGATATATATTTGCTTATGTTTTGGGAATAGTCAGAAAATTGTTTTGGGGAGTTTTGATATGTTTGTTTATATTTTGGAAGGAAACAATATCTATTATAGTAGTCAAATTAATGCTTTTTTGTTGAGTTTTTGGGGTGCAAATGGAATTGAATAATATTTTTTATTGTAAAAAACAATAATAAAATATATAATATGCATATGTGATGATTGAATATGATTTTTTAATTGTAAAAATAATGATAACATATGATATGTATATGTATGTATATGGGGTTTTTGGTAAGAAGCCAATTGATTTGAAGGGGTATCCCAGAAATTAGTATTTGTTATTTTGGCAAAAAAGTGACCCATATGTTTGGTTACATTTTGCCAAAATGAATTTGTTTCGACCAAACGCAACCAAACATAGCCATAGATTTTCTTGAAGAATTATACCTGATTAGCCTGCAGAAAGTGTTACATGTGTTAACTGCATGACTGCTCCTCTAACTCGAAGGCACTTTCATATCTTAATTTTTATAAAAAATGTGGTGACATAAATAAATAATTTCTATTTTCTTCTGGTGGTTGCGTGGATATTGACTGTGTGATATAAAAGAACCACCCTTTTCCCATTGCGTAAGATGTACAAGTCGGCCATAATCTGCTCAATGGTGCATAAATTTCTAGGTTGAGATGGAGAGTTCTTTTGGTGCGTATGATGGCTGTTCTTTTGCTTGCCAATTTTAAAGTAATCTGTGCAAGTGGTTGCACTCTGTAATGAATTTAAGCCTAGTTCTGTTTAAAAGCCATAAGAATTGGTTTCGGATCATATGTAATCTGGCTGCACCTTATTGTTTTAAAGACAAGAAAATAGATTGCATTAAAAGAAACTTTCTACTAGCCTGTCCGATCTTCATCTGGCAGTGGAGAAAGCTAAACCGAACACTGGCTGGCTAGTTTAGATGTGCCATTTAAATGGTTATAATATAGGAATAGGAAATGTTGATCTTCATTCAAACCGCAAGGAAATAGATACTGTTTAGCAATATTTTTCTGGTCTAGCCATAACAGCTATGGCACCACCTTTCTTGCTTAGCTGTGTTAGTTTCTAAATTCAATTATTAATTTGTTGGCAGGTAGAACTGCAGATGTTGCTAAATCATGTGGTGGAGCAATATTTCAGTAATATTTCCCAAGCCAAAAGCTAACTTCGTATACAATCAATACCTTGGCCTTTCTCAGCAATAGCTTGTCCCAACTTAGCCACACGACCAAATGACAACCATTTGACCCATACTCAAATGCCTCTCCCTAGCAATCATACGAGTCCCTCTCTGCAAATACCTTCTATATCTCCAAGTTCTGGCCAAGCGCCAGGAGCTTCAGCTTATATTTTTTAATCTCCATCACAAAAGAAAATGTTCACAATCATGAAGAAAAATTTTTTTAGTCTGAGGTCAATTGTGACTGCAAATGCTGGCTTAGTAATGGCATGCAGCACAGACAAAGCACCCATATATAACAGCTAAAGAAAACTTTATTCGCAACTCTGCAGTGAAAAATACACAATTCATTTTTTATCATTGGATAAGTTTGAGGAGAATTTCTGATCAAGAATTTTGATTGCATATATACTTGGGTGAAATATGTTACCATATAGGTGGGAATTTTCCTAATTTGTCCATGTTGTAATGCATTTGAAAATGTCTGCAGGTCATCGCACAAAGTCTATCAGAAGAAGAAATTAAAGGTCTTAAAGCAATGTTCATGAATATGGACACAGACAAAAGTGGCACAATTACTTATGAAGAATTGAAATCTGGATTGGCTCGTCTTGGGTCAAAATTGTCGGAAGCTGAAGTAAAACAACTCATGGAAGCTGTAAGTATCATGCTTTATGAAGGGAAAATTTAATTGATTAGCCTCGATCAGTTTAGCTCCTTCTTTGTATTCAACTACCTTGTATTGTTGATATCAGGCTGATGTGGATGGTAATGGGACAATAGACTACATTGAATTTATCACTGCTACAATGCACAGGCATAAGCTGGAAAGAGATGAACATCTGTTTAATGCATTTCAGTTCTTTGACAAAGATAGCAGTGGGTAAGCCAGGATAATATTCTCCTTGCCATTTCAATATTGACTGGAAAGAAAAAAAAAACAACACATTCATACAGCATCTTTTGTGTTCTTTGACTATATTGATCTCCATCACGGCGATGCTAGTCCACGTATTTTTCTATTCTTATATGTCAAATATGGGGCATAATAGAATTCTCTCATGCATTATTCGTAATTAACTTGTCATTCATTTCAACTGATTTCAGCTACATCACAAGAGATGAACTGGAAACAGCTATGAAGGAATACGGTATGGGGGATGATGCCACCATCAAGGAAATAATTTCAGAAGTGGATACGGATAACGTAAGTTAGCTTGAATTTAGATATTAAACGTTTTTGCCGTCTCTGTAAATTAGATATAGGAGTTACAACTTACAAGGTCGTTTTATAGGATGGGAGAATCAACTACGAGGAGTTCTGTGCAATGATGAGAAGCGGAACACAACAGCAAGTTAAACTCTTTTAGAGCATCAAATCAGTAAGCTTTTTGAGCAGCACATTGTCAGACTCATGACAGAGTTCTGCTTAGGACAACCAAATGTTGATAAAAGGGTGTAACATGATCTCCTGAGATCCTTTCTTTTGTTTTAATGAGTTCAAAGGGAGGTTGGTTAGAGTTTAAGAGGTTTTTTAGTTTCATATTATTTGTAATTATTGTGTTAATGGATACTCAGTTCTATTATCAATATGTTGATCCTTTAATGTATTTGAAATCCCATCCTCTTTTTCTCAAATTTGCAATAGTTTTCTATTGTTTAATCTGGTAAGAAGTCACATCATCATCTTATATCACACAGACTTCCTAAAGAGGCAGTCTGTTAATCAAACTACTTTTGAGTCATTTATCTGAGTTTCTGGACGTTGACCTCAACAGCCAGCATTAATTTCTGTCACAATCACACAATGCGCACACACACAAGGACACATACTACATTTTAGTAATCATATGTATTGTGCTTGAGGTCATATTTGCTTTATCTGGGGGAATCTCATCTTCACATGATCTACTTTTGTTAAATCATTCCTCTTTTATGAGGTCCTTATTTTGATTTTTCTTTATCGTGTTGTCAGAAAATAATATCAAAACTGGGATAAACACCAGTCCAAGAGCAATATGTGCTTGAATCTTGCTTGAAATTCAACGGCCGTCATTAATACAAGGCATGCATCAAACACCATCATCCCTCCTGTCCTTACACACAACATTCCTCTCACCCATTCCCCACAAAAATAGGATAAATCAACAATAGAAACAGGGCAGAAATATAACATACCATTCTCTATGACTAGTCATAGTTGCTGCCACAAACAAACCCCACTAAAAAAGGAACATCTTCTTTAAGAAGAGGTTATTAGTACAGAACTGGTAAAGATTTTAGTGGAGCTTATTGGCAAGGTTGCACTGCTTTCTAATTTCACCCTTTGTGCCAGTGAGAGGGTTGTTCTCAGAGAGAATAGTGATGGCTCTAGCAAACTCCTTAAAGAAATAGTCTTGGCTCTTGGCCATTTTCTTCACAAAGGGCTTGGTCCTCTTGTCTGTGGCCAGTTGGTGATCCACAATCAACAAGCCCTTGTTATCCAATATGTTTCTGTAGTAATTGTTGTCGAGTTTCATTGGCGTGCCACGGTCATTCCTCACATACTGCACTGCCTTTGGGTCGGGGATTGCATCGGGACACTTGTAGAGCATGTGCTCAACATGTGCAGGATTCAGTAATGGATCCACCTCTGGATACAGACGGTGAACCAGCTTCACACAGTGGGTTCGGCCAACACTGTGAGCACCTGTGAAGTAAATAGGGGAGAATCAGTCAGAATCTTATCCTAGAACTCCAGAAAGAGTCTTACCCTACACCCACGACAAGAATCGTCTAAAGCCAATCAGGTGTTGCCAACCGTGCTTCACTCCACCAACATTTAAACCATAAGGAAGCAGAGTGGACTTCTTTGTCGGACTAACAAAGCAATTAAGACAAGTTGGAGCAATAGCATCTTAAAACTTAACCAACTCAATTACATCCTATTTTTCATCTATATAAAGTGGCTTGTGAATAAGGTACATATTCAGTAGGAAAATTCTTGGTGTGCAGTGTCTGGATGCATACCTAGTAAAGCAACAACTCCAGGGGTGTCAATTCCAATGTCGGCAAACCGCTTCAGAACAACACTCATGCTCTCATTGTGGTCTGGCAGGTGCTGCTCTAGTATATCTGCTCTGCTTTTTCTACCATCTCTTCTTCCAGTTTTAAGGGGAATGTATGGTCCTCCAAGCTGCAAACAGATTCCAATTAACACCATGCATATTATGGTACTATACCAAATTTACTTGCATCTAAAAACAGGATACTTCAGAATTCAGGAAAAAGAATTCTACCTTGGAACTCGTCTAAGGGGAAAAGACAATAATTTGAGTCAATTACTCAAGTATCTTTTTTTTTGACTTCAAACAAAGCAATCCCCCTTGTAAGAATACGGAAAAATTGCAGAACTTGATCATCATTACCAGAAATAAACAAGATCTACACAAATATGGCAAAAACAGTTCAAACAACAATGTGGTACACGGGTGAATTTGGTAATAATAATTCTGGGCTTGCGGTTGTTTTACTAAAAACAAGACAGTTTGAGAATATGACTTACTGCAACAATGCCATCTCTTGCGGACAACACAAGAATGTCTGAGCAGGAAACAACCCCAGGGCACTCCCTCTCTAAAGCTTCCTTAATAGTCTCAATGTACCTAAAATTCCTCATACCAAAGCTCCGGTCAGTCTCCTTCTCTGACAACATCCTCCTTGTTGAATCCAGCAAGAGGGATGCATCACAAGACTACAACATAGAAAAACAAACAACACTAGCCCTTTAGATATGCTGAAAAATTCAAGAAAACTTCATCTTTGTTTTTCCCTTACCTCAACAAAGCAATCATGGAAGATGTTTCTGAGCCAAGAGAAAGCAGTGTTCTTGTGCCGTTTGTAAAGCAGCATAACTTGTTCTTTGATGATTTCTTCAGCTTGAGGACATGAATCCTTGTAGTAGTTCATAGCAAGGCCAGAGCCCTCATTTTCTGCAAAAGCAGAGAAGGATGAAAAGTAGAGGACTGCAAGAAAGAAGAGAGCTTTGGAATTGGGAGACATTATTGTTTCTTACTAAAGTTTCACTCACATTGTGCTCTCTCTTCGGTCACGTGGCTACTGCTTTAAATAGTGGAGGAGAGCTTAAACTGCTGATAAAGAAATTGACTTTTTGCCCTTTACTATTTTTGTGATTCTGATGCTTTTGCCTTATTTTGACACCTGTTAGTGGGGAAAATCTATTTCTAGCCCTTGGAAAAATCGTTTCAGTGGTTTATCCATAGTGAAAAAAAAAAATACAAAACCCTCCGCCTTCTGGGCATTAGTGTAACTCACGCGCACCACATGAGAATTTTTAAGTATTTTTTTTACATGTAAAAAAATTATTATATCCTTAATTATCTATGATTGAATATTTTTAAAAAAATTAATAATTCAGATTGAATCTTATTTATTAAAAAATATAAAAATAAATGTATTTATAAATATATTTATAAATATATTTATTATTAATATGTATGTATATGATACATATACATATTTATATATTAAAAGATATATATATATATCTATTATTTACTAAAACCCTAAACTCCACCTATTCCATCCCAACTTGCCTCAACATCGTGGACCATTGAAAACTGACGGCCGTGGTTGTCGCAAAAAAGGGCTGGCCATGGCCACCCTTGAAAACAGACGGCTATGCCCGCTACAAAAAATGGCTAGCCGCAGCTAGCCTTAAGAATCGATGGCTATGGCCACCGGAAAAATATATACATATATTTATATATGTGTGTAGAAAGCATATATATTTTTTATAAAAAAAAAAAGCCACTAGTCGAATCTGGCCAAGTCCGGTCAGCTACAACCATGTGTTTTAAGGTGGTGGTGGGATTGGGACGGGGGATATGTGGAGAGAGTGTGGATGGGAGGACCACCATGGAATCCATTGCAATTGCTACCATGACAACCATGTTTTTAGGGCAGTGTCCTGCCAGGGGGTGGGGATTGATTGTGAGATATAGGTGCAAGGAGTGGGGATGGGATGGGATGGTGGTATGGGTGGGGATTCTACATACAAATTTGTATATAATTTTTTTTTAATTTTAGACTAAACAAAAGAAAATATATATATTTTTTATTTATATGTATATAGACATGTTATAAATAATTTTATATACAAATATATATTATGCATATATGTATATAATTATATATGTGTGTGTATATGATTTTATAAATATCAGATAGTATTTAATTTATATAAATATTTTATGTATTTTATACATATAAAATTATTTTATTTAGATTAAATAAAAGAAAAAGAAAAAGAAAAATATAAGGATATAAAGTAATTTTATATATGTATGAGGGTATATTTATTCTTTCAATGTAAAATTTAATTCAAATATATTAAAAGGGACCATGATTTAAATTTTAAAAACATAAAAGAATAATTCAATTCCTTTTTTTTCATAGAAAGATAAATCGCTTATTTCATATAACATATGCTAAAATATTTTTAACCCTGTGTTGGCGTGCAACATTTACTGCATAGCAGAGCCTAAGAGTTGAATTATAGTACTGTGTCTAACTTTGAGGAGCGGACAACCTAAAATATGGTCAATTTGCCATTTTCATATTGAATTTTTGGTTTTACCAAAATTTATCAGTAAAAATATTATTTGGAAATATGTGAAAAGACATTTATTATCAATATTTTTATTGTTCCTATTCAAGATAATTTGAATGGTTA
Organism: Jacaranda copaia; assembly: GCA_014898725.1. Classification (NCBI taxonomy): domain Eukaryota; kingdom Viridiplantae; phylum Streptophyta; class Magnoliopsida; order Lamiales; family Bignoniaceae; genus Jacaranda; species Jacaranda copaia. Next base: position 235,508 of record JACGDI010001224.1, read on the forward strand.
AATAAAATTATAATATTAATGATATTATTAATAAAAGTATGTCAAAGAAAAATGCCAAATATATATATTATATTATATAAGAATATTGAACTTCTACAGGCTAGTATATTCCACTTTTATGTTAAACATGAGGAACAATACTCTTTATGTTGTTTTACAGTTTAGATTAATCTATATGTCATTAACAAATATACATTCCATAATAATTATAGTTTTAAATGACTATGAATCATAGAAAAGAAATAAAGTAATATATATATATATATATATTACCACATATGTCCACTGGTAAGATGGTAACTAGTTGATTTGATAAATTATAAAACTTAATTTGTCTGTTATTTATTTATTTTTTTAAAAAAACATAATAGGGTTGTGCAATTTTTTTTAAACTTAGAATATAATATGCCATCTATTTTTTTATTTTTGAGTTACAAACACAGTGGTAGACTGCTATGTACCCCATGATTAATAGATGTCAAAAGCTAAATAAGTTTATGCAATTAGAGAGGGGAAAAAAAAAAGAATAACTATAATATGGCTTGCATAATTGATGCGACACATCACATGCGATATTCATTGTGAAAATTAATTTTTTTTTTAATTTATACATACATGCTTATTTGAGCCCTTCAAATTTGAACTCAAACCTTTCATCATAAATATGAAAATAATATTATTTAATTAATTTATTAATAATATTATGAATATTAGAGTTATTAATTACGTGAGTGAATCATTTGGATAAGACATTTGAAGGCGTCTTTGATTCTCTTCCCACAACTGGAAAGGATAGAGCCGGCGGGCGGGGAGGGGGTCTTTCAAATTCACTGGATGGATGAGTGTGTGTAGTAGCTTATCGCTTGGCTCACTTGTCAAAGTTGAGGGCGGCTCTTTTGTCGAGCTTAAATTAGCAATTTTAGATGATATTTTATTTTTTATTTTACATAATAAATATATATAAATGGATTAACAATTTTCTTAAAAAAATACTTAATATACAACTGAAAAAGTGAATATGTGCAATAAAATGTCGATTGAATTAGAGAATTGGAACGAAAACATCGAGTCAGAAAGGCCCCTCCGTTGATGCAGGGGGGTGCCCACTTGGATAACCCGTCACACACACACACACTGGGGCACCCACCGGCATGGAAGCCCCTCACAGCACACACACCAATGGATGTGGGCCCCGCATTAAACAAAATCTAGAAAAACCGAGAAGATTGCTGGTGATAAGTCGCCATCATGCTGACCACTAATGACAATATCAATAATGTGCACAGTGAAAGTGGAAGTATCAATAATTATCCAAAACCAAAAAAGAAAGAAAGGGAAAGTATTAGAAGTAAGAATCAAATTATTTGATTTGAACGATTTGACTTACAATATCGCTCGATAAATCGTTAGCCCGTTAGAACACTTAAGCCGCTGCTGCTATACAATACTACGGCTCGTATAATTTATTTATTATTATTATTATTAATGGTAGTAGTGGCTATTGAGAGGGACAGATGGGCTAGTGGCAGACTGTGGACCACAATTAAGCCGCAATTTACCGTGCTGCCGACACTCTTACATACACTGCACCGCTTTTTCATACGTCTTTATTTAAGTATAAAGATAACGCAAATTACGTCATGCTTTTTTTTCTGTTTTTTTTTTTTTTTGGTTGCGTTGCACTTGAAATTGAACAAGAATGACCCGGTACAAAATTTTATTAATAAAAATCTGTGTTATTCCTCAAACTAAGTTTAAATAGGTGCAATAATTATTGAGCGTGGATCTATAATCTTTCATTACAATAAACTTTAGTAGCAGCAAAAGCGAAGGCACCCAATATGACCATAAATTGGGTCCCCAACCCAGCACTATGATTACCATTAGGGCAACTTGGCATAGACTAGGGAGCAAAAGGACAGCAAAGCATGGCACGGGTGGTGGCTCAAGGCCTGTATATTTTCCCCCTTTTTTCACAACAAAGGAACAACTGGAGACATTTACCATCAGCAAAGATTCTCTCAATGTTTGAATAAAACATTAAGCATCTAATAAACACAATAGGTGACATAATAACACAAATAGCATACAAGAAACTTCAACTACCAGAGAGACCAAAACTTCCAAGAAATAAGATTCTTCAAAACCAAATGGTCTTATTCTTCTCACCAAGTGTTTAAAGTTCTACTATCTCTTGCTTAGTTTGCACCTCACATCTGCGACAAGATGGCGAATATGTGGAGCATACCATTTTACTCTCTCGACATGGTCAACTGAAACCTCCCACAAATGACCTGCAAGCAGCCATAATTTTATGTGGGGAAGAAAAATTACTCAGCTCAGCTCTAGTCGAGAGGATAATTAATACCTTCGGATACAGCAATGTTGGAAATGGATCGGACAACATGGTTTGTCCATAGACCCTCTTCGGTGTCCTTCACATTGCCATGGATATGTAGCATCCCACCCTCGTCTCTGCAATTTTTAAGGTTGCATGAAAACTTGGAAAAAGAAATACCAAACAGAAATTCTAGCAAAGAATAAGAAAGTTGAAATGTTGCGGATCTTGAAAATCATAGAAACACGGAAATCCTTTATATAGCTTCCGGCATGTTGCAGAATAAACAAAGCCATCAGGACACAAAATTTAAGCCGTGCCGTAATCTTCAGCATGAAGGTTAAGTAACATACCTTAACGCTCTCACAGCAGTGACCCAACTACACTCACTTGACGGGAGGAGACCAAGGCAGACCCGATCAGCAACTCCCTGTGTCAGAAGATAGTTTTATTTAAACTAAAGACAACTAGCGTAAATTCTCATGCACATTCAAAAGAAATCTTTAAGGTGGTAATTCTCCTTATGGCGCACAGAGGTGCAAGTGCAGCTACTATTGACAAATCTTGCACAAATAGTACAAAACAAGAAAACTATGATAAAAGATGTTATTCACAATTTTTCCAATAACTTGGGTCTGTTAAATAACTGTAAGTTGGAAGCTTTCTACAAGATGCATTAAATGAAATAAAACACAAGGTCATGAACATAGTTCGGGCAACTAATGCTTATTTTATGATTAAGTTTATCATGTTCAGCCTCATTTTCCAACATAGAGTGGAACAGGTGATGAGAATGCAAAATTAGACAGGGAACAAGATTAAACAGTGAAAAGTTCAGCCATGAAATCCCATAAATTGGTTGAGAACAAAAACAAAATAGCAGCCTTGCAGGACAGAAATGTCATACTTCAGGAGCTGCAACTCTATTATCTCCTTCCAGTACAACACAACGATCTGCCACAGAATTAGCATGAAGATTACGACGGAGTGCCTCTATGGCATGGGGGTTCCACTCACAAGCATACACCATTTTCGCATTGGCCCTGATCAGCCATGTCAGATGAATATAAAGTTACGCATGACAAAAGCAAATAGTCAAATCAAATTTAGGACTTACTATCAGCACAGGTTTGTATAAGACCCTATGCTAAAATCAGCAGTAAATTCATCCAAAATTTAAATACGAAACCAACACAATTTCAGAAAATAGAATACCTCACAAGAAATGGAAGTACAAAATATCCTATTCCAGCAAACAAATCTACAACAACTTGATCTGTACATTCAAGATAGGCCATCCGCAGCTTCTCAGAGAGATTGCCCCAAGAGAACATGCACTGGGTGGCATCAAAAGAATACAGTATACCATTTTCACGGTGCTCAACCCAGCCATCATCTCCAACAAGAATCTCCAACTTACTGTCTCTAGTTCCAGTTCGTGCAATTTGTCCCTAAAAATCATCAACAGACTCCATCAGCAGAGAGTTCTTTAACTGAAAAAACAGAACCATACAGTAATTTCCATGGCTTGCACTTGAAAATACTTTATCATGATTCTCACAGCAGTTTAGCCATTAACAAGGAAAACCAAGATTCAGCCCGACTCGATAACTTTGGATGATTTAATCAAAATTCTAGGGGCAGACCAAATGCTGTATTACAATTGCTTTCCAAATACAAGAAGAAAAAGTCTTTACCAAAAGATGACTGCATTAGAGTTTATGCCTTGTCAAGCAGAATATTGACTTTCTATAACTAGTTTTAGTTCCAATGGAAAGTAAAAGATTTCTAACTGAGAATAATATTAGTGTTAATGTCAAATTTTAATACTATTAATATTCATCCGGAGCTGCGGTAGATCTCCCAAAAGGAAGCATAATGAATAAACAGCCTAACAGCAGACAAAATTTTTGTATACTCACTTGCCGTGCAAGACGTCGAGTCCCAAGTGCCCTTGAAACAAGAGGCCAAAGCTCCTCTCCAATCGATTCCCACACTTGACACTTGAAGGATGTTACAGGGAGCACTATGATATCCCCTAGTCGCTCCCATCTGCTACAAGTGAGAGAAGATAACTAAGGAGTACACTGAACAGAAAATAAAGAATAATAATTTTATGCTCATGATCCTGGCATCACAAGAACAACAAGTGTTATAGAAAGACCACCTTGAGGGCAGCTGTTCTATAAGTTCTGCTGGCAGACCATGATGATTTAACAAAGAGGCTACAGCGTCCTTCATCACTTTGAAAGGAGAATTTGGAGTTTTCTTGACTTTGACAACCGCATCCACAATCTTTGTTGCACCACATGCTATTAGAAGACTCAGAGCTGCCGAACTGGAGATATCTTGCAATAAAGTTTGCCAAAAAGAAGGCTTCAATGACTGAAGGTCAGTTAGTGGTTCAATTTTATCTGCTAAGGCCTGTTCATCTTCTAACACAGAGCAGAATTTCTCAGTAACAGGAAGACAGATATGCATGCCATCCTCCTGGGAATAAACCTTCCGTTCGAGATCTAACCAACCAAATTTTTTCAGCACATCCTTTCCCAACTTTGCATATTGTTTTTCAATCCGAAGAACACAAGGGGTGGCCACCACCAAGCCTCCACTGCCCCTTGGTTCCTTAAACTCAGAATCTAGGCTAGCACATCCATTAACCATTTGTTCAGTTCCACTATGGGAATATAGAAGGGTACCACTCTTCTGCTCCAATTGATTATCCACATGCTTCTCTCCAATTGATGTAGGTTCTGTATTATTACAAAAGGACATCAATTGAAGCAAGTTAATCTTCACCGGTTCACTGAACTTTGTCCCAAATGCATAACAAGATGCCCCGCCGCCTATTATTATCAGATTATCACCAACTACATTTATTGTGCTACGAACAAAAAGACCTTCTTCAATAGAGTTTACCACTATATTCTTCCAAGACCCAGACTGAAGATCAAGTAAGAACAGTTTCTGATGTTCAGTGACAGGGCAGCCACCCAAAATGCCTAGATAATTTGAATAAATAAACATCAAGTGCGAAAACCTAGCATTTGGTGATTGTCCATTTGTCTTTAGCTTACTCCACAGGCCTGTTTGAATATCAAAACTGTAAAGATCCCACAGAGCTTTCACTCCATTGTATCCACCAAAAATATATAACTTTGACCCCTTTGAATTCATTGAGTGTGAATGACGGGGACCAGGCCAGTCTCCATGACATTCTATTTCTGACCACTCAGAGGTGTCTGTGTCTAGAATGTAAAGCGACGATAAAATTGCATCATTATGAATTCCACCAAACACATATATCTTTGAACCAACAACAGCAGCTGTGTGCCGATGTCTGTGGAATGTCAATATGAATTAAAGCTCAAAATAAAGATATCATGTGCAGGGCAAACTTTATGATGTGAACTGAAATGCTAAATTTAATTTTGAATTTGATAGCAAGGAGAGGCAAAACAAGAGGATTCTGCTTGAGGGGAAATGAAGTATATGCAATCATTACCAGCAGAGTAGATAGTAAATTATGTTAATCCCTTTTCTGACTCACAAATTGCAAAAACAAACATCTATGAGGACATATGGCGCACAGCAATAGAATTGAAACATAAAAATGAACATTGTGAACAAAATGGTCAACTATATGGATAGTCCTACCAAACTGAATAACTATATAAGTTTGTAATAATTAACCAACTACCTTGGAGGGAACAAACTGCCAGAACACTGCAAAAGTTTCCACTCTTTCTTTGCCATATCGAATACCCAGACTTCATTTAATATATTCATTGGGTCAGCCCTACCTCCAATCACATAAATGGAATCTCCTATGAGAGAAGATGTGTGACCCAGACGTGGTGATGGGGCTCCTGCTGCAGCAATTATCTCCAAGACTCCAGATTCTGTATCGAGAAGCAATAGATCATTTCTACGTGCATGTCTTCCAATGCCTCCAAAACCACCAAAAATGGTAATTTTCTTTTGGTTCCGAGTACATGCAGAATGACCCCACAAGAAGAGTCTCTCAACAGGTTCACCAACTACTTCAATTACAGAAAGATTGATGCCACACACTTCCCATAATCCTGTCAATGATTTAAAGATTTAAAATCCTGTCACATTAAGGGAAAGCAGTCCTGCAATCAGACATTTATTAGTTTGCAACAGTACTTACCATGCATATATAGCAATTCACCAAAAAACATTAACAAGTCTAATCCAATATAAGAGTGCATAGAATGATATTGCATAAGTTTCAGATTATGCAAATCAGCTTATGTGCGTATAAATACTGGTCAAGTGGACAATCAGTCCACTGCCAGTGAAGACAAGTGCATTCAAATAACCCCAATCAATTACCAATTGCCAATAAGTAGTTCACATAGCAAATAGGTAAATATGAGTAGACTCCATCCTCACATTTCACATATGTATAATAACAGTTACTATTCTAGAACTGGAAATACAAACCCTCGTGCTTAAGTTATGTAAGCAAATATTTCCAATATTTGTGTGCGACAGCAGTCCAAACATCGAGCAATAAACCAACATCAACATATCAAAATTCAAACAATAAATCAGTTTATAAAGCAATTCATGAGATGCCATTACCATAATCAGTATTGCGATTATATTTGCTTTCAGACCCCAAATCTCCCTCCAGGGCCTCCACTCCACCCTCCATAGAACTCCCCAAAAATCCAGACATTATAGCCTCAACACACGTCTCTTCACCATTTCTGTTCACTTCACCATTCACCCGAATCTCATGTCCCGAAAATCCATTGTCTGTAAGTTTATTAAGAAAAAGATCAGTTCTTTTCCTGTTAGCCCCCATTTTCTCATTAGCAACCTCAACAAGATACTCCACATACTCTGGAGACACCATTAGCTTCTGTGTCTCGCCCAGCGGCACTTCCAATCGTATCGAGCACCGTATAGCAATGATCACTCTCTTGCTCACACTTGTAATGCCACTCTCTCTGAAACCACAAGAAATAGCAAGAGAAACCAGAGACTGAGCAGCCTCTACGTTTTCACACTCCACAGCAATTATCAGTGGCTCAAACCTGAACACAATACTCTGTCTCTCCAGAAGATCGGGGCGAGCCAACTCGCCTGAATTGGCTTGGTGTGCTGCCTCAGCAGCAGATGAAAAGAGGAGGGTTGACAGGGAGGCAGGTTGAACTGGGTCGTGGGAGACAAATAGCCAAGAGCCGCCTCTGGCCTTTTTCTTGGGAGCCGAGGGAGACGCGATGGGCTGAGAGAGGATGGAGATGCGGCCGGAGCAAGAGCTGGTGGTGAAGTAAGAGGGGTGGGAGTTGATGGCATTTAAGAGAGGGATGATGGGGGCGTCAACGTTGCCTTTGGGGGATTTGTCGGGCTCCAGCGAGTTCATGGCGGCTATGGCAGCGGCCTTCCTCTTCTGAAACTCCATTCTCGCTCTGCAGCTGCGCGGGTCCCTCGGTGTGGGAATGTGGGGTTTAAAGAAATTTGCAATTTGCTGGCCAAAACCCTTTCGTGCAACTTGAAAATTTTCTTATTTTAAACGCACACAAATTTCGCCCCTTATTGTGTTTTACTGTTCGTATCATATAATTAGGTTTTTTTCCTCGATTTGCCGTTCTAAAATGGGTGTAAACAATTCGAACCGGCTCACAAGTTTTATGTGTTGAACTCGATTTAATTCACTTAAATTTAAATTTTAATTAAAATTAATTTTAACAGTTTATATTTAAACTCAAAACTTGCAAATTAATATATAATTAAATATTTTTTTTTTATTAATAAATATATATTATATATTTTTTTTTTATTTCAAGTTCGAATTCGAGCTTAATATATAGTTCAAATTTAAAATTTGAGGATTGTCACGAGATATATAATTTAATATCTTAAACTCATCAAGCTCAAGTCTAACCTATTTATAATTTGAATTCGAAAATTTTATTCAAATTCAATTCGATTGCACTTCCAATTCTAATTCTAACGATTATTTGATAATTTTCTCCTTCAAATCTACATTAGCATCAACTATCTCAAATAAAAACAAAAACATCTTCACTACATATTTCTCCCTATTTAAGAATTTATTAGAAAAACAAAAAACAAAACAAAAGCATATTGCAATATTATCTATACTGTTTTTAAAAAGATGTCCTTTATTCACTCAAAATGATAGTTACATCATATTATACTAAATTTTATATTATTAATTGTATCCTTAATTTTTAATTTAATTTTAAAAATATATATATTACTTAATATAAAATTATAAAACAAAAATAATATAATTAAGATACAATGAGAAATTTTTTTGAATATGTGATACGTACATATGCTTCATTTTTAAAGTTTTGACATAAAAGTTGTTGTGAATTCATATTAATTGGTAATTAATATTGTGATGATTCAGTGTGATTGTTATTATTAATATTGTGCTATTATTTACTTATTCTATATAAAAAATTAATTTTTTTATTATTTATTAATGTAATTGGCATCAAGCAACAATTATATGAATTAAATTTATGAATATAGAAACAACATAGCACAATGACTATTAAAAAGAAAGGGCATGTTTGGTTGGAGGAATTACATGGAATTAGTGAAAATAATCATTTTCAATCAAATATTTAATTTGTGAAATTATATAAATTTAGGTCCATAATTTATCATTAAACCCGTATATATAAACTTAATATGTTATATAATTTATCCTACCCTCGTGAGATAATTTATTATGGAATAATTTTAAATCAAACATGCCCAAAGAAACAAAGAAAGAAAGATGCCACTTGGCCCAAAATATTACTGATAATGGAATTTGGGGGCCCATTTATTGTTATCATCTCATTCTCCCCGCTGCTTTCGGCCCAAAATTAACCCTAATAATCCAACCTCCCCGGCCCCATCGTATCTGTTATATCTACGCTGCCGAGCATTGGAAGAGCGCCTACCTGCCGTCGTCAAAGCATTTCTTCTGTTGTCTAATTAAATATTTTTGTACTGATCACTCTCTCTTCTTCGTGCTTGCTTCCCTCCTTTTCTTTCCCTGCCAGAAAACCCTGAGTCAGTCCACTGGCCAAGCTCGTGTTTTGATGTACAAGCGATAGCTTTTGAAACATTCATTGTTTCTCTAAGCACATACTTGATTGATCAGTGTTACGTCTGTTGGATAATTTGAGATTTCCGTACTAGTCCAGTTCTTTCAGTGTATTTTTCATTTGCTTACTGTTGTCTTCTGAAGTACTGCTTGTCTTTAAGCCTTTAGACTTTCTGGCTCAGCCTTACTTGAAATTTCTTGGGATATACGAGTTCATTCTATGAACTGGGTTCCATCTTTTCTATGTTTTTGGGCTTGTTTTCATTTAAAGGTAGAAATCTTTATGTAAGAGGTCTTCATTTTGGTAAGAAATTCACAAGTCCTGGTGCTGAGGATATAATCTTTAAGGCTGTTTGTGTGAATATAAGGCAGAAGAAATGGAAATTCTTGGACCAACTGTCTTCAAATCTCGCAAATTCTTTGCTTTTGCGTGTTTTTCGGGAGTTTCGGAGTTATCCGCAGCTACTTTTAGAGTTTCACCAAAGAATCAGAGGACGCGAAGCTATTTCATATTCACTAGAGTCTTGTTGTATTCTGATTCTTGCGATGGTGGACCTTAAGAACTATGACGATGCATTGTGCTTGATGAAAGAATTGGTGATATCAAAAGGCTATTTGCCTTTGGAGGTTTTGGAGGCATTAATCAATAGCTCTGATGTGTGTTTTCCAAATAGTGCTGTTTTTGATGCATTGGTTAGGGCTTGTACACAAATTGGGGCAATTGATGATGCATATAAGGTGATTAAGAAATTGAGAATGGAGGGCTATTGGGTTTCTACTCATGCTTGGAACAATTTTCTGAACCATCTGTTGAAGAGAGGCGATGTTGGTAGGTTTTGGATGATGTATAGAGAAATGATTTCATATGACTATTTCGAGAATGTTAATACTTTTAATCTGCTGATTTACGCCCTTTGTAAAGAATGTAAATTATCTGAAGCTTTTTCAGTGTTTTATAGGATGTTAAAGAAGGGGATTTTGCCTAATGTTGTTGGATTCAATATGCTTGTTGATGGAGTTTGTAGGGCAGATGAGCTTGGTTTAGCAGTAAAGCTTGTTGAAAAGATGGGAACTATGTCAAGCGGCCATGTATCCCCTAATATAGTTACTTACAATTGTCTGCTCAACGGTTATTGCAAGAAAGGTAATCCCGAAATAGCTGAAGAATTTCTGAACAAAGTGATCGAGATGGGCATGAAGCCTAATATAAGGACTTATGCTACAGTGGTTGATGGTTATTCTAGGAACGGGTGCTTAGAGGAGGCGTTCAGGCTGTGTAATAGCATGGTTGAAAACGGTTTGATTCCCGACTCAGCTGTTTATAATTCATTTATACATTGGCTATACTTGGAAGGAGATATTAGTGGAGCTTCATTGTTATTGTCCAACATGATGGAGAATTACATATCCCCTGATCAATTCACCTATTCTATTATTGTGGAAGGATTATGTAGAAATGGCCACATAAACGAAGCTCTGAAATTTCACAACTGGATTGTAGAAAAGAACCTTGTGGAAGATGCTTGCTCTCACAATGTTCTCATAAGTTATCTTTGCAGAAGTAAGGATATATCTGGAGCCAAACAACTGCTTTGCAGCATGTTTGTTCGGGGTTTAATTCCAGATGTGGTCACATATGGCACCATGATCGATGGATACTTCAAGGCGAGTAAAATGGAGAGTGCCATTGAGGTTTACAATAACATGATTAAGGTGGACATGAATCCGAACTTGGTTATCTTAAATTCCATTTTGGATGGCTTCTGCAAAGAAGAATCTATAGATTTTTCCTTACTTTTGATGGATGGGATGACAAGGTTGAATATATATGATGCCATAACTTTTAACACTTTGTTGAATGGCTACTGCTGTACTGGGAAGATTAAAGAGGCATTTGATTTGTTTACAAGTATGAGAAAAGGGGGCTTCTTGGTAAACAAAGTCACTTATAATATTATGATTAACTTCCTATGCAAATTTGGATTATTTGAGCATGCTAAGGAGCTTTTGAGTGTTATGCTTTCTCAGGGACATATTCCAGATTTTATTACCTGCACCACCCTACTGAGAAACGTTAGCAAAAAGAGCAGTTCTGAGGATGTCATCAAATTGCATGATTATCTGGTACTCCGGGGAGTAATTCCAGAGAGCCAGACATATGAAGCCATTGTTTGTCCAGCTATTAAAGAGACTTCTCCTGAGTTTGAGCAAGGGGTGGGAGGCATGAATGATTGTGTTTGATAAATGTACAATACTTTTTTCAGTCTTTTGTGATTCATATGTTATTGGTTACAGTTGCTGGAGGGTGTGAGAATTTTGTTTGCTAATACTGCAAACCAGAAGAGAACGAGGAACCACGAATGTTTCCCCGCGTATTTCATCAGTGACTAGAATATATGCAATTGATCAAATGGGATATCCCTCAAATTATTCGGGATGCTGAATTTGAATTTCAATTGTTGTTTGGTTTGTAATCTATAATTATATTTTTATTTTGAAAAAAAAAATATTTAACACACTTGTCTTGCATGCATAAAATAAAGTAGAATGAATATGAAATGTATTAATAGTATCAGAGAATGTGAACTGCCCTCAAATGCCCATGGCCACATTATATCTGCATCAAAAGATTTAAAGATCAAAATAGTTACAATTAAGGTACCAATATCTAGTCCCAAATCAATTTCTTTCCCCACCCCACCCTCCTTTAAAAATCCTTATCTTATTACCTCATCCTATCACTGATTCCTGCCTTTCCCTCCACCTCACATTTGTGGCCTCTCCCCAGCACCAAGAAAATTCACCCACAAAAACCAACATCAACAAAACAAAAGAGATAAGACCCGAACAAAAATCTCTTAGGAACAAACCAAACCAGCTTCACTTGTCCTCTTAGCTTCCTCCATAGCCACCTTTCTGCAGAGCTTCAGAAAAAGTGCAGAAAACAATGTCCTGCTCAAATCTCACAATGTGGGGGTCCTCAAAACCTTCTCTTTCTGACCCTACTGCACTCTCTTCTCGCTCTTTTGTCAGCCATTTTCAGCTTCCAATTTCTAACTCTTCTAGCCCTTCTAGATCATCAACTTCCACCCAAATTCATTGCGGTCTTCGTGAACTGCGTGAACGTATTGATTCTGTGAAGAACACACAGAAAATCACTGAGGCCATGAAGCTTGTTGCTGCTGCTAAGGTCAGAAGAGCACAAGAAGCTGTGGTCAATGCCCGGCCCTTCTCAGAAACTCTTGTTGAAGTACTCTACAACATCAACGAGCAGCTCCAAACAGACGATATCGATATTCCTCTCACCAAGGTTAGACCGGTCAAGAAGGTGGCTCTTGTTGTGGTGACGGGTGATCGTGGTCTCTGTGGTGGATTCAATAATGCAATCATAAAAAAGGCCGAGTCCCGTATTAGAGAACTCAAAGAACTTGGCCTTGATTACACTGTGATCAGTGTTGGCAAAAAGGGCAACTCGTATTTTATCCGTAGGCCTTACATATCTGTTGATAAGTTTCTTGAAGGTAGTTCTCTTCCAACTGCTAAAGAAGCTCAGGCAATCGCTGATGATGTCTTTTCCCTGTTTGTAAGTGAAGAGGTTGACAAGGTTGAGCTTCTCTACACCAAGTTCGTCTCCTTGGTCAAGTCTGATCCAATAATTCACACCTTGCTTCCTTTATCACCAAAAGGAGAAATATGCGATGTGAATGGCGTCTGTGTTGATGCAGCAGAAGATGAGTTCTTCAGGCTGACAACAAAGGAGGGAAAGTTGACAGTCGAGAGAGATGTTGTAAGAACTAAGACAGCAGATTTCTCGCCAATCTTGCAATTCGAGCAGGACCCAGTTCAGATTCTTGATGCCCTTTTGCCTCTTTACTTGAATAGTCAAATCTTGAGAGCATTGCAGGAATCACTAGCCAGTGAGCTTGCTGCCAGGATGAGTGCCATGAGCAATGCTACCGATAACGCTGTGGAGTTGAAGAGATCTTTGTCTATAGTCTACAACAGAGAGCGTCAAGCAAAGATCACCGGAGAGATTTTGGAGATTGTTGCTGGAGCCAACGCTTTGACCTAAGCATTCTGCATGGTTTCTCGTCTTCCCCATAATTGTGCTTCTGTAAAGGTATTGTTGGGGGAAATCTCATTTTCATTTTGATTATGCTTGCAAGAATAGTAAACTTCAGCATGGACACTTTTCAATTGTAATTCTCAACGGTGTATAAATTTCATGAAAGATGAGGTCATCCATTTTATTTGGTAACATAAGGGAATCTTACTCAGCTCTGATATATATGTAAATTCTTTTCCAATTTTGTTCATTCCTGTGTTTGTAATCGCTAGTATGAACACAAAATTTGTTGTTTGGGCTTCTCTAGCTTTCCCATTTAATACAGATATTACATGTAATCCCAGTTCAGATATTGGAGAGAGAATACTTCTTTCTGAACTTCACAAAAAGCTGAAGGCTTTTACCCTCAAAAGTCAAAACAGGGAGAGAACAGAGGGAATGCAATATAAGAAATCTGGGGAGATAAACTGGACAAAACGTGTGAATAGTAAAGATAATGGAAGAGAATTTAGATCTCTTCTGTAGTTCTTCTGCATGGAATAGAATAGAATTGCCTGGCTCGTTGACATACAGTGATGAATTAATCAAGAAGCAAAGTGGAGATAAACACATCATCACATAAGTTTCTTCTTCTCCTTTGGAAAGTATTTTGATGATGTTGTGTATGATCATGATGGGTGCACATGAACTTATTGAATTCATCATTCACCAAATTTGTTCCACAATTCATTGAAAAATCTCCAACGGTAATTATCTATGATTGACCAACAGGGTATAGAAACATGTTGACTATAATTGAACAGCAACTTTGTATCTTCGATGAATCCATACTGTTGTATTTATTACTAACTGCCTTCATTCAAAGAGGGAAGGCGTCCTGTGATATAAACAACTAAATGCTATGTGCAGTAAGTTGTAGCTCATAAAGGTATAATATATAGATCATACTTGGCCACAATTCTTGCTGTGTAGAAAAGAGAAAAGATGGCTAGCCTACATCAAACACAAAAGGAGCAGAAGAGGAAGCAGACCATTTACTGTAGCATAGTCATGATGCTTTATATCTGCACAATAATGGTTGTTCGCATACAAATATAACTTTTCTTCCAAAAGATTTCTGCAACAAGTAGCCATGATATTTGAAATCATAGGCAGAGTACTTTTTCTCAAAACTCATAATAGAAAATTATAAAGAACCATGTGAAATATTAATACCTTGTGGTTGGAGGGAATCACCATTCCTCTATTCATGTCAGCCTGGCTTGTTTCCCAAATTTGTAACAGCATGAGTATTAATGGAGATGCCACACCTCATGTGTATACAGCAAAGATTATATAAGAATCTTACAAATAAAGAGACATGAAATGAAGAAATGCATAAATGTTTTCTTCAGAGCTCAACCACATGGATAGAGCCAAGCTACCCAGCATACTGCGGATGAAAACACACTAACCATGAAATACTTTCTCACTAGACTGGTGGTATTTTTTCGCTTTCCAGATTTCTAACACAGTGAACCGCCTTAAGTTCACTTAATATTAACGAAACCATAATGCATAAACAACTAAGCAAGGAGCAAATCAAAAGAACGGCAGAAAGTTCATAGGCGCACAATGTTCTCCTCGCTTCGAACAACTCCCCATCCATCACCTCATTCCCAGAAAAGGAATCAGTTTAAGAGGGCTTAGATTTATCAACTTTATCCAATGTACTAGAATCAATCATGACAATGTAGCTTTAATCGTGGTAAACACAGCTTAGTCATAAACATACCCATCTCCTCATGCCCAGAAAAGGAATTACGTTTCAAAAAGCTTAGATTCATAAATTCTAATTCCAATATTTCCAACTCACATCATTCATAACAACACAGCAGGATAATAACATCTTATCCATAAACATATCATCTCTTCGCGCCCAGAAAAGGAATTAGGTTTTAAAGAGCTTAGATTCATTAATATTAATCTAATGGTTCCAACTCCCATCAATCATAACGAAAACAGCTTTAATGAGGGTTAAAAACCGCTTGCCAATTATAATTACCAAAAACAGACCAATATGATTCATGCAACAACTGAAAAAAGTACGCACAGAGATTCACCAACTGTATCATTTTATTAGTCTGAAATTCTTCTACACCTCTTCTGTGTATCAATTACAAGAAAGTACTCCTAAAAATCAAAAACTTAAAAGAGAAACCCTAAAACACATCTCCACAGGCTTTTGATCTAAGCATTTGATAGACAACTACAATTAAAAAAGAGATCAAGACTGGGTCTCAGAAAAAATTGGCGCAACAGCTATGAGTTTCTTGCGGTGAAGGCACCGAGGGTGACCCTTTACCCTCAGATTGAAACACGGAATTCCATCCATAGCTAAGCCAGTCAAATGTGGCTGAGAAAAAGCTGAATCTGAACTCGGTTTGAGTTGGCACAATGCAAGCAGAGTCTGCGCACCAATTTCTTTGG
The DNA here is from genome assembly GCA_014898725.1 of Jacaranda copaia. Classification (NCBI taxonomy): domain Eukaryota; kingdom Viridiplantae; phylum Streptophyta; class Magnoliopsida; order Lamiales; family Bignoniaceae; genus Jacaranda; species Jacaranda copaia. The sequence continues at coordinate 251,486 of JACGDI010001224.1, forward strand.
ATCTGGCAGTGATTTTTGAGTATCTGAGTTGGGCAAGGGCGCCCGGCTTCAGGTAAGTGTAGTACGACGGCATTGATTGCGGTGATCTGACAGCGCTACTTCGAACTCTGGCTTTCATGGTGGGAGAGAAGACTGGTTTGAGAGGTAGAAACTGATAGGGCTGAACGTTAGAGAGAGAAAAAGAGGAACTGCAGTGATATAGTGGTCGGGTGAGATAGGGTTTTAAAATAGATGATTGAGAGGCGGGAAAATAGTAGTGGCGGCCAAGCGGGGTGGCGGGGTGGATTTTTGAGTTTTAATTTTGGGTTGCCACCTCAGGATTTTCTGACCGTGGGCTTTCGCTGGTAATCTCGTTTTAGGGAACACGAGATATTGAAGAGGAATTATTATTTTTATAATGATAAATACAATTTGTTTCCTGAATAATATGTTTTTGTATCAAGCATTATAAATAAAATTTTATATTATTTATCTCCTAAATTATATTGTGTCATTCAATTTTTTCGCATTTCGTAATTTATTAATTCTTTTTTTCTTGTTATTCTTTTTTATTCCAACTTTGTGTCAACATAGACTTGTATTTGAAATAAAATAATGATAACAACAACAACAACAACAATAATAATAATTATTATTATTATTATTATTATTATTTAAAATTAAATTTATACTTTTCAAAATATACATATATTAAAAGTGTGAATTAAAATCCTATAATTGTTTCTAAAATATTTACATTTGATATTTAAATTGATGATCTAATAATCACTAGACATGTAATATATTTCAAGTTTATATATAGATAATCAATTCCAAAATCTTAAATTGACATTGTTATAAACAAAATTTATGTTAATAATATTTAAATCAAAATACCATATAGTCTTTGTGAGACTTAACTACATACTAATCATTAGCTCAAACGCATACAAATATTTTTTTAAAAAAAAATGCATTAATAATCACTCACTACATCAAATTCAAAAACAAAAAAAGTTGGTAATAAATATGAAAAAATGAAAAAGAAACAAAAATGGCAGAAAAAAATAAATAAATGAAAGAAATATTAAAAAATGGTATTAATGACAATTCATAGAATATAGAAAACTTCTTACAACATGGTCTAATTTAGGGAGTAAGTGGTACAAAATTTTATTTGATTTGAGCCTTCAAGTTTGCTCTACATCATTATTGATTTGGAGCTGGAATGCAATTAATGTAATATAATTTTATGATCAACAACGAGCTGTATTTGTTCATTTTTTGTAATTAGAGTTAATATTTGTTTCTTTCTGTTTTTTAAATTATAAAAAATTTTATTTAGGGCTAATTCCTCAAACCCCATTGAGGTTTAGATTATTTTTAAAAAAATCTATAAATATTTTGAAATTACAAACATTCTCTAACATTAAAGAGTTGCTATTAAAATAGATAGAATTGGTAAAATATCTATTTTATCTCTCATTGAATTTTATTTTTTTTAATATGAATTAACACAAAAACTTCTATAAAAAAAAGTATGTTAAAAATGCAATACGTTTACATTTATTGTAACTAATTTAGAAAATATAATAAATACACCAAGTATAAAAAATATTGCAAATTGGTTAAAGATATTTTCGTATCAAGCAAATTTAAATTTTCACTAAAATTTAAGATTGATATCAGCAAAATCAGTAACAATGTCTACAAATTGGAAGAAATCTAGGAAACTCTCATAATTTCAAAATATTTATGGATTTTTTATATGAATTAAATTTAAGGGTCTAGACAATTAACCCTTTTTTTATATGTAAGCATAATTTTATCCTCATTGGGATACCTTGAAAATGAATTTAATATAGCTTTTATTTGTTTACAGAATAAATTTTATGGCAAACTTGACATGCTTTCTAGGATCTTTAATTTAATACGTGTCTTTTTGGACAAATAATAATCCTATATTTGGATAATAAATTTCGATGATTTTGTTGAAAATAAATTTTAATTTTTTCTCATATACTCAACTATTTCCAACATTTTATTTCATCGAGATCTGTTTTTTTATTTAAGATTTCTCAAATATTCAACTATTTCCAACATTTTATTCCATCAAGATATGTTCTTCTAGTTTTTCTTTATTTAAGATTTGTGGTCCACACTCCACTGTGTTTATTTCGTTGGCTTTTATGGTTTGTGATATTTGACGTTTTGTTTGATATATTTACGAGGCTTATTTATCATTATCTGTATCGAGATATTTTGATTTTTCCTATCAGGCTACCAAACTATCACAGCGGCACTGGTCAATTCTTTCATCCATTTAAGGGGCCGCACCTTCTCAATTATCATTGGCACATTGAGTTTTGAAATCAATTTTTTCGGACTCCCACAAGATATTTTGTTTTTTGGTAATGCAACTCTGGATTGATTTTTTGTATTCTGGCAGCAGTGCCCATAAGATGAGAAACTGTTATGAGCTAATAAATTTTTATAATAAAGTGGTAATCACCTATTGGTATTTGCACATTAGGAAACAATCATGATTTTAGACAATAGATTTTGATTTCTTCGATATTTTATGCAATTTGATTATTATCTTATGGGTTAATTTGGTTTGAATGATAAACTGAGATATAATATTTTTATCACACTTTATCATTTATTTGATTTAAACGACAATAAACACTTAAATCCATATGAATATCAAGAGCTCGTATTTGTACGTGTAATTCTTATAATAACTTAGCATGTCATTTCCCATAGATTTATTTATCATATCAATCAAACTGTATCACAATAATAAAAAATTATACAAATTATCATATAATAAATAATTATGAAATAATTTAAAAATTCGATCAAACTAATCATATGAGTTATAATTTTACAAAATTATTATTGTAATAATTATTTTATTATAATAAGTCTAAAATCGAGATTTCCGAGGAGTACCTATTAACCATTGACTTATTAGTTGTCAGTTGATGACTTGCGATTCCTTTTTCCTATGAATTTGCCAAGATAATCTCAAAAGAAGTGGCGATTTTGTTTTGTAGTGCTGAAAAACAGGGTTGGTAAATGGACGGAATCACATCAACTGAAATCAAGAATACAAGACAACGTCAAATAATTAAATTTATAAAATTACTTAAAATTAACTTTTCAATCACCTAAAGTGCTTGTGACCTTGGTTCACTTGGATTTTAGTTTCCTTTTTGTTTCATTTGTCCCATTCTTTTGGTGGAGCAAGCCTGGCTCAATAAATTAGAAACGTTAAAAAATGAAAAAGAAAATATTAAGAAAATGATTTTTGAAAATAATTTCTTTACCTATTGTTTTTTGTTTCGCTTTCTTGTGTTTTAGTTTGCATGTCAATTTATATTATATAGCTTGTATTGATTTAAAACTTTTATTTTTTTTCTCATTTCATCTTCTATTCCATTTTATAAATACATAACATGTGTATTAAATGCCTTTTTATAAAAATAATTAATTAAAAATTATATATATAAAATATAAATATAATAAATTAAAATAAAAAATAAAATAGAGGACGCAAAGTGATTATAAAAAGTGATATGGATTCTCTTCTTGCGAATAGTGTTATAGTGCATTCATAGGTTGGATTTTGACTCCCTTTCCTCGTTCTCAGCTTTTTAGGATGAGTTAATAAAAAGGAAAAATGTAGGCCTGTGAGTTCTTGGATTAGGGGTGGGTGGTGATCGCGTACCCAAGGGTTCGGGTATTATTTTTTGATATTCGAGTCCCCAAGCCTCATTTGATGGGGTATCCCCAAACTCTTATTGAATTTTTTTATATATTTGTAATAAATATAAATTAAAATTTTGTTAATTTATTATTTATTTTCATCGTAAACCAATTAATAGTACTATATTTCATTATTCACAAATTCTAAATACCAACTAATATATAATTTTAAAACTTAAATATAAATATTAATGTCTGATATGGTATTATAAAGTCTTATATTACAGTGTAATAATTAGAATTTTGAGCCCATTTAATAAATTGTTCCTATTCCTTCTTCTTTTTTTTATTTCTTATCTTTAACATGCCTTTTTATTAAAAAAAAAATTTATAATATTTTGTGGAGTTTGATATTTTACATTTAACAATAAATTTAAACATGATTATTAACAACTTTTAGAAAGAACATGAAAATGATTAATTTCTATTTCACAATCTCTTGATCTTTTGTTTGCCCACGAGCTCATCTGAATTGATCCATTACCCAAAAAGCCAATACGACAATACCCATATAAGAAACAAGTAATTCAAATACTCCAATTGTCTCATATCCCATAAAACTCAATAACACATGGTCACATACAAAGAAATGAGCCTTTTGACTTCATGCTTTTCTGTTTTTTCTTTAACAAACTTTAGAATTGCAATTATATATTGGCAATAATATTTTGTCAATATCACATTTTCACAATATCACGATTCACAATAATATTTCATCACAACTTACAAAAGCATTAGTAAATCCAAATATTTGAACAAATTTCAAAATAAAACCAACAAAGGCTTCAAAGAAAATAATCCCTTAATGGAGTAATGGACTAATGATAAATTGATAATGGCCTAATGGGTATTGGAGTACTGAACTATTGGGTAATGGCCTAATGGCTACTAAATTCCTTCTCCAATTTAATTTGGACTTGGGAATTGGGATATTAAAGAAAGACTAAATTCATATTTAAATTTTAAATATAAAATTTAATATAATGGCCCAAACACTTAATTAAAAATTTATTATTATTTTTTTAAATTAAATGGCGGTACCCGATCGGGTATCGGGTACCCTAATTCAATACTCGATACCCAACCTCCAAAATTTCAAGTACTCCTTAATTATCCAAACGGATATGAAAATTAAAAATACCTAACCCGAACAGGAAAAATCCGATATGATCGGAATGGGTCGGGTACCCCTGCATCCGAACCCGTTGCCCAACCCCTATCTAAAAAAAAAAAAAAGAGGGCTTGATTGGATAGGGTTTAAAGGCAGATGGATTGATTGGACCAAGTTTAAAATGAATTTAAGTGGTTTGGAGATTGGATTAAGTTTAAATTCGATATTAATTAGGTTGGGTATTGGGGAGTTTCAATTGAATTTTAATGGGTTGAATTTAATTAAAATAAATGATATCTCGTATAATTTAAATTGGATTGATTAGTTGAGTTTGAATGGTTATAATTTAAAAAATAATAATTTATTTACATTGTGAAATTATTTAATTTAAAATATAGTAATATGTTGCACATCTTTTTTTCAAACTATGCATTTATAGGATGTAAGCTCCAAAGGTTGATAGAACTTGAACTCTTTCCATAAATTAGTGATAAAGCATAATGCCATGAACTTGTCTCTTACAAGCTGTCGTGCAGCACTTAACTCATCGTTCGCCATTTGTGACATTAGTTAAGTTGGCCCCACTCTATTGCAAATACATGAGTGCTGTGTATGCTGAGTGCGTTAGCCAAGTATTAAGCATAGGAGAGACTTGAAAGAAATTCGAAGAGGCTTTAAATTATTTAGTTTGTATTTTGTTTACACTTTCTACTTTTCTACTTTCTCTGTACTTCTACTTGGTTTCTACTTGATTACAATGCAAATGAGCACCTACTTATTTATACAAGCTACCCCCTCAAATGGTCAGTGGAGATCTGTTCAATCATACTGTCTACATTACAAATTCGGAATTTTTTCTATTCTAGAATATTCCAGAACAATCTTTAAAAAATTTTACACTATTCCTACAATTTTCTACACATATGTACAAGTTTTTGCAAGATTTCAGAGTTTTCTGGATCAACGTAAATCTCTTCCGTCTGAATCCCTTGCATGTCTTTGGTCGGAGTGTGACAATAAGCTTATCTTTACATATAGCCAACAGGTAACAGTGCATATAGCAACAAATGATAGAGTATAAGCTCTTTTCATCAATAAGTTGGAACCTAAATTAGTAGTTATTAGCAAGTGAAAACTTTTCTTCATTAACAAATGATAGAGCATAAAGTATCATTTTATAAATGATAGAGCATGAGCTTTTATTCATCGATAAGCAACAGAGTATAAGAGTTTTTTTTTTTTAAATTAGTAAGAGATAGAACAGAAGCTTCTCTTTATCAACATGGAACAAAACACGAGCCCATCTTCACGAGTAAGTGATAGAGCATAAATTTTTCTTCATTAGTTGGTGATAGAGTATAAGTTGGGTTTGAAGAAAATCCTCAAGAAAGGACGACCAAATAACAGTTTTATGAAACAATGAAATAAAAGAAGGAAATCAGTAAATAAGTCTTCCGGGGAATAATTATGCTTAAAAGAGTTTTACATGCAATCAATATGCAATTCATAGTATGATCCAAGATTTAAATAATTTAGTGTCAGTTTGGACCAAACATGATTTTATTAGAATTTTTCTTCTATCGTCAATGTAGTATTGTAAAAGTTTCTATCCGATCAAGTGTAGTATATTAGGTTATTTTCTAAGTGATAATAATTCGACTTTTTATCAATGCACAATCATGACATGCTCCCAAAAAGATAAAGAAAAATATTTTGGTCTCCTATTTTCTTTAACTCTTCAGTCTCTCTCTCCAACGTTTTTATTCTAAAAGTTCTGAAATCTCTAATTTCTTAGAAATACAGGCACTATATTAAGGAAGCAATATATCCAATTTTTTTGATACTTAATTGTTTTAAAAGATTAGAACACAAAGAATTGAAAAAATAATAATAATAAATCCATGTACTTTTGCATTATGAAATTGAATCGGATAATGATAATGTTTTTCTGTTTGAATTCTCTCGGTCTCTCTTTCCTCTTTACCAATAACAAGTATTATAATAGCTGCATTTTTCTGAAATCAAGAAACTGTGAAATTGGGAAGAGAAAAAAATTCCCTGACATTTCATCTTCTACAGGCCAGCCCAAATGGAAAGTTGGAGGCTCAAGAATTAAAAAATGGATGAAATAATTTACTCAAAGTGATCAATTAATTTTTATAAATTATTTAGTCACTTAGTTTTGCCTTCGTACTTTCGCGTTCTTTTGATGGGTGGGTCACAATAACAACACAATTTAGAGACACAGGGAATGTTTGGTCATGTTTCTTTTATTTATGTTTTTTTAATTTATTATATGTTTATTATGTGTTTTATAATAATAAATTATTGAAAATGTGAAAATTATTTTTTAGTATATTTATTTATATTTTGAGAGAGATACTTTTTTTTTAAAGTGTAGCAGTCAAATAAATGCTTTTTAATTGAGTTTTTGAGGTAAAAATGGAATTGAGTGATATTTTTAATATTATTATAATAATAAAATATATATTATGTATATAACATATGTATGTATATATTGAAAAATGTGTGTTTTAGAGAGAAAATATTTTATTATATTTCCTCATAACATTATTTCCATAGTTTTCAAATAAAATATTCAATGACATTATTTGTATGTGTAGAGGTTAGGGGAGAACTGATTTTATAATATTCTAGACATAGAAGGTACATAGATAATATAGGAGCTTTTTTGAAAGTATTAGAAATTTTTTGATAGGTACAGAAAATTAATTATAAATGAAACTACATTGAAAATATTTTTGAAGTACGTTATTATATAGTGAGATACAATTAAATCTTCTTCCTACATTGAGAAAATATAATGTATAAATAGGGGCTAACAACTTATTTTGTATCAACAATAAATAATGATTATATTTGGGAGACACCTTAGGTTGTTGTTGAATCAACAGAGAAGATAAAGATGATAAAATTAGTTATGCTTTCTATAGGGAAAATACAATTATACATTATTGAGGCCTAAATAGAAACTAAATAATACAAAATCATTACAAAATATGAAATCAAGGTTTGATTCGATATTATTTGGTACAAAATTGCTACAGTTTCAATTAGATATCTCTTAATAGTAAGATGTATTATATCATACTAGAAAATTTGAATTTAAATTTCAGATTTTAAGAACTGCATAACATACATATAACCTCTTCTCAACATTTTGATTTGGGAATTATAATGATAATAAATTTTGATCTTTAAAATTTGATAATTTCTTCCTTTTTCTCATCCTCTTTTTCCTTCTCCCAAAAGAAAAAGGGTCTAATGTCTACTAATATGTTACAAACTCTTGACAAAATTAAAATTTTTAAGTTGTCAATAAATTTGATATTCATTAAATTGAGTTGGTCACTTACATATTATTTAAATTGAGATGTAAATTATTTTATTATAACCTACAAAAATATTTTTAATTTATCCTATAAATAACTAATGTAGATAATACAAAGCGTGGCTGGCTTCACCGAACCATGCTATGGTAGTTTTAAGCAATCACAAATCTATCAAACTCCCAATCTCAAATTAATGCCACATCACCGTTGCCGAAGAAACCAAACCTAAGCCACAACCGCACCTCTCCACATGTTATCTACTTTCTTGTCTCCACAATCAATCTTCGATTTTTCTTTCCTACACAAAAATATTACTCGAACTTCTACAAGGGAAAAAATAAATAGGAATCGCCTGCCAAACTGGCACCCAATCGCAGCCTTTAGAAGCCCAAATCAAAATGGTCAATCAATTCAAAACAATCCTAACCGTACAATAATAAAAGAAGAATATATATTTTAAATATATAAAATGAAAAAGATTTTACGGTTCGGATTGTTGGGGCTACACACGAGAATCATCAGAAAGTCAATAACTATTCTTCGCACTACCCGCCTCAATTTTCGATATTCCTGAATAATATTATGTTGTTGTTAAAAACACATAGATGTATGCAGATTAATTAAAAGAAATGCAACAGAAAGAGAGAAAAGAGTGAGGGTCAGAGGGAATGTTTCTAAGTGAATCTCTAGTGAGAAATGACAACTGAACTGAGAACTCTCCCTTCTTATCACTTATCACATTAGTTTGTTTAGGGATAAACAAAATATGGAGGTCCCTGTGCCGCTGCAGAGGCCTCTGAGTTGCAGAACAGTTTTGAGTGAGAGAAGAACTCAGTTGAAGATCAAGCCGTTTCTTGGATTCTTGCCTCATGGAACCACACAAGTAACTCGTTGCTTCACATGAACTTGTGTGTCTTGGTGTGTGTGTTGTGTTCGCGTTGTGCTCTTGTTTTTTTTTTCTTCGTTCGAGCTGAATCATTGATATGCATAGTGGGTTTAAATGGTGGATCAATTGATTGTTCAAGAATGGTGTTGGTAACTTGGTTCACGTGATTTGCTTTGTAATTTTCCTTTTTGGTGGACTGATTTTTAAAATCTTGTCTTTCTTGTATTTCTGTATATTTTATACTTCAGGTAGTCTGATTTTGAAATTTTTTATTTTCTGGAATTGTTGCAAGGTCGGTCCAGTAGTCTGTCACCCTAAGCAACTCTTCACATGAGCATGTTTCAAGGTGTTTGTGATTTCATTCAAGTTGGTTTTCGTTTATATTTTCTCATTCTTGTTGCTTGAATTTAAATCCGTCGCTTCAAGAAAGTGTGTTGGTCTGTCCTTATCTTTGTTTGGGTTGGCATGGGAGCCATCTTGTTCTACTAGTATTGGTCAGTGTGCTTTTTGAGCTAGTCAAATGATTTGACTGTACTTTACTGGTAATTTACTCAGGTGATGGTGGACACTTTTTCTCTTATATGTGTTTGAATTTCTTGATTGATGCTAGACGTGTTGTGTAAACCATGGTTGGATTGGTCAATTTTTCATATTTTAAAACCTTTATTGCAGCTTCTCAAATGGAAAATGGATGTGGCAGCGAAGGTTACATACCGAATTACTGCAAGTGCGGGTTGGTTGCTTTGATTGATATTTAAAACAATTTTTTCTATAGCCGAAACCTGATTTTGTGATATTTTTATATTTTTGTTATGTAGACTTTTCAAGAAGGCGGCAGAGGAAATTTTCCATGCCGAGGTCTGAAGATTCTACACCTAGGGGATTTACGCCGAGAACGCAAGTCCCTACAAGCACTCAGAGAAGGGATCAAAAAAACAATGAAGAAAAAGAAGGTCCAGATACTTCACCACCCAAGGAATTTGTGGGTTCTAACACTATAAAACCTGAAGTAAAAATTGAATCCAATGAGGAAGAGGTATCTGACATAAATATAGTAGCAGAAATAGAGGAGGGAAGTGATGATGAAAGTTATGGTGTTGGTCTAGAGGTTGCATCAACCAGTGAATCCTTATTTGACAGTAAAATAAGTCAATTTGAAGAAAATGGGCAAATTCCTGAAGTTGATGAGATTGCAACGGAGTCAAAAGTTGCAGAGAGAATCATCAAGAGTGAGGTCAGTAATGATGCAGGTAGATTATTATTTGTAAGTATGCTGTTGGATGCTGTAAAGGTTGAAAAGCCTATATGGAATGGAATAAAACATTAATTTTGATGATTTGCAGGAAAATGTGACAGCAATTGGAGATGTTGATGTTTCACTATATGGAACAGGCATTGAAGAAAAACCAATGTATACTAAAAGTAGTGAAGATCAATTGCGTGAGAACATCAAGAAAGAGGAGCTCGTAGAAGAAAAGGTGATCTTTAAAGCTGGAAAGAATGCATCAGATGGAACAGATTCAATATTAGATGAAATTGAAACTACTTCAAAATATGTAGAGCAGGTTGAGAGCATCAAGATTATTGATGATTCCCCCCAAAGTCCGCTTGTGAAGCTAGAGGCACTTGATGATGGTAATATTTCAATCAATGAGGTTAAAAAGAAGGAAGATAATTTTCTAAAGCTGAAACTGGAAAGTGTAGAGGTTTTTCGGAAGGAGGCATTAGACAAGCTTGCCGAGGATAATTTCAGGAAAGGGAACAAATTGTTTTATTACCCTGAGCTGGTTAAACCTGATCAAGACATAGAGATATTCTTTAACAGAAGTTTCTCCACTTTGAAAAATGAACCGGATGTTGTTATCATGGGAGCCTTTAATGACTGGAAGTGGAAATCGTTTACCATAAAGTTGAGCAAGAGCCAATTCCGTGGAGATTGGTGGTCTTGCCAGCTCCATGTGCCTAAGGAAGCATATAAAATTGATTTTGTGTTCTACAATGGGAAAGATGTCTATGAGAACAATGAAATGCAAGATTTCTGCATAACTGTGGAGGGTGGAATGGATTTGTTTGATTTCGAAAATTTCTTGCTTGAAGAAAAACACAGAGAACAGGAGGAACTTATGAGACAGAAAGCTGAAATGGAAAGACAAGCGGAAGAACAAAGGCGTATAGAAGCAGAGAGAGTAGCAAGTGAAGCTGATAGGTCTCAGGCCAGAGATGAAGCTGCGAAGAGAAGGAATTTGCTGCAAGAGTCGATGAAAAAGGCTGTGAGATCAGTTGGTAATGTCTGGTACATAGAGCCTAGTGAATTTGAAGGAAATGACATGGTGAGATTATACTATAACAGGAGCTCGGGATCACTTTCTCATGCTAAGGAGATATGGATCCATGGAGGACACAATAGGTGGATGAATGGACTGTCCATTGTTTCAAAGCTCATCAAATCTGAGAACAAAGATGGAGACTGGTGGCATGCTGATGGTGAGTGTGTTTATGAATTATCTCTCACTTTCAGTACCATTTGCAATGCTTTCAGTTGGATGTGATTGTGTAGGATTTGAGGTAATAAGTTGAGGTCTGAAAATTTCTGGTGTAAGTTTAGAAGGCTGCTCATTATCAATGGCTGCTGCTAGTTGAATTAGGGCTTGATATTCTGGTGTTAGTGACTTCTCTACTTGCTTTTTTAACTTTTTTTTTACAATTTATTTTCTGAAACCATCAAACATCCTTCTGCCTTCCCCAAGTGGTTATTGGGCGATTGGCAAGGTCAGTGCAACAAGTTGAAATTTTAAATGTTGGATGAACGCCCAGGCATGCAGGCAATTCAAGATATTATTTCGTATCTCGTGAAATTGAAAACAATATTTTATGCTATGTGGCATCAAAGTTATCATCCTTGTGAACAGATGTGAATTTCATTTTCATGCATCACTACTCTGCTGTTGCATAGAGTATTCTTTTTTAGTTGGTACCAATCCATGTTTGATGTCAGACACCAAGGTGTGTGGTAAGTTTAACATTTTTATTTTGTCAATGGGGTGATCCTTGTAGGCGCTGATGATCTTTTCTCAACCCCTTTGTGGAAGCCTGATTGCATATCAATTTGCTGTATATTTTCCTTTGATGTTTTGAAATTTAAAAGGCATCTACCTAGCAATAGATGCTTGCAAGTCCGGTTCTATCACTTTCTGGTTGACACTTTTGTACCTTGTAGAACTCAATTTCTTTCCTGTAGTGCACCCTCCTGTTTTGATTAGATAGTGTTTAAGGTAATTGAACTTCTGGGAAAGAGAACATTTATGTCATCTGTCTTAAGGTCTCATAAGCAACTTCCATTTAGTTATGGAATGGGAAATTTCTGGGCTTGGGAACTTCACATTCTTATTTATGTATTACTGTTAGTCGGAGAAGATTCATGAAATGTATTAGGGTCAAAGTTTTAACGCATTTCAATAAAGTTACATCTGCATACTAATAATTTTTAATAATTTTTAATTTAATATTTTCTTATCTTAAATATTTTACTGCATTTTATTTATCTCCTTCTAATCAGTCTCTTGCAAGTTATCTATGATATTCATCCAGGCAATGTTTGGTGCCTGCAGTTGTTATACCTGATCGAGCCCTTGTTTTGGACTGGGTTTTTGCTGATGGGCCACCGCAGCAAGCAATTGTTTATGACAACAATAATAGCCAAGACTTCCATGCCATTGTCCCGATATCCATTCCTGAGGAACTGTATTGGGTTGAGGAAGAACAAAAAATATACAAAAAACTTCAAGCAGAAAGACGCTTAAGAGAAGAAGCAATACGAGCTAAGGTTAAGAATGGACATTATTTAGATTTTAATGGTCTAATCTGTACTTGCTCTAGCGGGCCATCAAGTACACATTTTTTCTGATTCTCACTGACCTCCCATATATTTTTTCTGTTTATCTTTTGATCTTCCATGTACAGGCCGAGAAAACTGCACATCTGAAAGCAGAAACAAAGGAAAGAACCTTGAAAACATTTTTGTTGTCTCAAAAGCATATAGTCTATACTGACCCCCTTGATGTCCATGCTGGAAGCACAGTCACTTTATTTTATAATCCTGCCAACACTGTCCTAAATGGAAAATCTGAAATCTGGCTGAGATGTTCATTCAATCGCTGGACGCATCGCTTGGGACCATTGCCTCCTCAAAAAATGATTCCTGCTGAAAATGGTTCACATCTTAAAGCAACAGGTGAGATTGAGCTCTACGATAATATTTTCAATCATTTTCAGATGTTGCTTCTTTTCACCAGAACGTTCAGTTGCCGAATGTACAGTTCAAGACAAATATTGATAACAACAATTTATATCTGAAATTCTGCTCCTATGTTTCATTTTGTCAAAGTCTGTCCACCCTAGCCCATAGTACATGTATGATAAAATTAAATTTGTAGTCTCAATGTGTGTCAAGATTATGCTTACATTATGGTTTTCAACTCAGACGAAAAGTGGTGTTTTATTTGTTAGTTGTTTATGGTGTCAGGTCCGCCTTATAGATCATATCAATAATTCCTTGGCAATGTTCTATAGGGATTTGGTGGGTTGCTCTCATTCTGTCTTTGGAAGTTTTTTAATTCTTTATCTCCTTCCCTCTCTCCATCTTTTGCAGTCAAGGTTCCCTTGGACGCATATATAATGGACTTTGTCTTCTCCGAAAGAGAAGATGGTGGAATTTTCGATAACAAGAATGGTACGGACTACCACATACCTGTATTTGGGGGAGTTGTGAAGGAGCCCCCAATGCACATTGTACATATAGCAGTTGAAATGGCACCTATTGCAAAGGTAATCATTGGTAACTTGATAAATCTTTCTTACAGTCATATTCTTCTCTAGGCTCTCTGTTATTGTCTTTGAGAGTGTCTTTCTCCAGCAGAAATGCTTTCCACCCAAAGTCAAAGTTCCAATAAATTCCATTTTGGTTTTTTCTGCTTGTTGCCTTTGTTTTACAATCTAACTATTTGCTTTTTAGGACACCTTATGGTTTCAGTTTTGATTAGATTGCAGAGTTTTGGTATCTTGTACTTCTCTGTTCCACACTTAAGGTTGTACTTTCTGGGTGATAGACTTAGTATAATGAAGCATGTCGTCTGTCATGTAATGGGAAAAATGACATATCCCTTTACACAACTAGATGGATTACAATTTGCACATAATAGGGACACATTTATTTACCTTTCAACAACTTGGGTTCATCGATTCTTTTCAATCTTAACTGATCTTCAAGGCCACTTATTTTTTCCCTCTCTTAATTTTATTAGCTAAGGAAATTTTCTCAACTGCTCAAGATGAATGAGTAAATAGTTTATTATTTTATTGATTTGCCAGTTACTGTTCATCCATGAACACGATCAATAAAAAGTGCTTGTCAAATTTGAAGTGGTAATGAGTTTGTAACAAAAGATTTCTTGATATTGCTGGTGATATTGCCATTGGTTGATATTCATGTTATTGGAGAATTGGGATCGTGGAACATGTATCATTCATGCTTTTTTTGACACTCAGTAGTTTGGTCCTGCTTGAGAAGAATAGTACATTGATATCTAATATATGGGTCAATCTTTACTTGTGGACCACCAAATGCTGTTTGTTTTGAGCACCTCCTTTTCCGAAGCGTGGAAGGACTTCTTTTCCATCTTTTCATTTAGCAACGGAGAAGAACTGCACAGGTTATGGTATTAGGTGTGTGATTTAGCTTGGAGGATTCTTGTGTAGTTTGCTCTTCTGCTCATAGATTCATTGTATTTGCTGATTTATCTTATACACCTGTTTTTTGTCTTCTATGTTAATGTACAAATGATTACAAGGTACTATAGTTTTATTTATTTATTTTGTTGTTGCAGGTGGGGGGTCTTGGTGATGTTGTCACTAGTCTTTCCCGAGCTGTTCAGGACATGAACCACAATGTGGACATTATCCTTCCAAAATATGACTGTTTGAATCTCAGCAATGTATGTTCTAATGTTTCCTTAGGCTAAGTCTCATATTTCTTATATTTTGTTTGAACTCAAGTTTGAGTCCTATATCTTGCTTGAGCTCTGCTTTGACATATTTTGAACAAAATTGAGTATTCTAAAAAACTAGTATGTGCAATGATAGTAATGAGCATACTTTGTTATGTGTTGGGCCTTCATTTTTGACTTAGAACTTTATAATAACTAAAAGCATGAAAATTAATGCTTTGAGAACTAGGGACGGACCTGCTCTTTCATTGGAAGATTATTAGATAATTATGGTTATTTTGTTCTGTTACATTAATTTTTAACTTCTATGCATCACAAACTTTACATATTATGGAACAGGTGAAGGATTTCCAGTTTCATAAGAGCTATTCTTGGGGTGGGACTGAAATTAAAGTTTGGACTGGGAAGGTGGAAGGTCTTTCTGTCAATTTTTTGGAGCCTCAGAATGGGTAATTTCCAGTGCTGCCCTCTTTTTATGGCATAAGGTTTGAATTCTTTTTGTATAAACACCAGTGGCATTTTTCCACCTAAAGTTTTATATTGTGACTGTTGCGAAGATTGTTATTCATCTATTCAAGCGTTATAGTAGTATAGTTGTCAAGTAAACTAGTTGATTCTTCCTACAGTGGAACAAAAAGTCAATTCAACCTTATATAAAGATTGACTACCAAATAATCAATGAATTAGGCTGAATTTCCTGCTCTCTCATAATATTGTAAAGTTATTTGCTGCTTCTGAAAGTTTTTGTCTTCTTATACAACACATTTTTGGCTTTTGTATTCTTTTTTCCTGAGTAGGTTACATTTTACATCTTCCCTCATTTCTAATATTTACAGTCTGTTGTCCTCTTCTAAATATCAACACACCAGGCATAAATTTAGTGAAATGGATTTGTTTCAGAAGTACGTTGGCTTCATACAGGTGTCTCTTTGAAGTTTCTCCTCTCACGTAATGTAGGAATAATTAAATAGATCAATTAGAGAATGCAAGTATATAGTTCTTGGACCTGAAAGCTCAAGTCAGGAGAAATAAGGAAAATCCTAATATTTGCATTACACCTGCATGCTCTAATGGCAGCGTCTGTGAAATTATGGTTCAGGTCTTAATGTGCATAACCATGAGGATACAATTGCTTTATCAAATTTGGCTAGCTTAAACGTTCATGTTCTCTTTCCTATCAAATTTGGCTAGCTTAAACGTTCATGTTCTCTTTCCATATGAATCCACAAGACAACATGTGGAACACCCGGTATATGGTATCTGACTTATGCATCAAGGACTTGGAACATGTTCAACTGAATAAAGCTTGTCGTTGAGCGTCTGCCCTCTTCATCATTTTGAAGCTACCTCTCTCTAAACACCAATTGCCCTTAGTTCTGATAAAGTTAATGTTGTATATGTTTCTCTTCCAGATTATTTTGGGTTGGTTGCATTTATGGACGTGGTAATGATGGGGAAAGATTTGGTTTCTTTTGTCACGCGGCTCTTGAGTTTCTTCTGCAAAGTGGATTCCATCCAGTAAGTTCTAACTTGCATAACGTATCAAGTTGGATGTGTCTATTCATGCATCAGTCATCACTGTCATTGTTGGAACTAAGTTATCTGAATTCTTAATGGCAATGATGAGACATACTGGAATGCTATGCTAATAAGAGGTGGTTGATTGTTTTAATTTACAGTGTGCAATTTTGTTTTCCCATTACTATTAATCTGCACTTTTATGCTTATCTATGTGGCCTTCAATTTTATGTCTAGCCATATGTATCGGGAATCACTTGTGATTAGCAAGCTGCATAAAACATGCAGCAGAGATGCATGTGGCAAGATATTTTCTGCGTTGCCTTACAGTCTTCAATAATTTTTATGCCATATATTTTGATCTCTGTTTGATCAAATTCTTTTCCTTAAGTCTCAGCTTTTCTATTAGTTCAATTAAGATAACTAGAAGGATGTGAATCGAGTGAAATTAAAGAAGAAAAAGAACTCTAATCAGCAATCAGACTCATTTAACTGAACTACATGTTCATTAAGCCAATATCTTTTCTGGCTTCTCACATCCATTACTCCAAAGGAAAATTCACTGACTTGATCTCCTGGATGTCTGTTCTGGTTGGAGTTGATATTATTTCTTTCTTAATATTTTAACAGAATGTTTCTCTTGTTAATTTTTTATATTCCAGGATATAATTCATTGTCACGATTGGTCTAGTGCTCCAGTTGCCTGGTTGTTTAAGGAACAATACATGCATTATGGCCTCAGTAAAGCCCGTATTGTTTTCACCATACACAACCTTGAATTTGGAGCAGACTTGATTGGGAAAGCCATGGCTTTCTCAGACAAGGCTACCACTGTAAGTTCCTGCTAGATTCTCCAACTGAACACTTCCAAACTAGGCTTGATTAGTTTGCTTTCTTGATTAAGAACTTAGCAAATAGAAGCAGAGAATATCAGTTTTATCTAATTCTTGTCTCAGCATTAAAAGTATATTGTTCCTGCAGGTATCACCCACTTATTCGCAGGAAGTTTCTGGAAATCCAGCAATTGCCTCTCACCTTTACAAGTTTCATGGTATTCTAAATGGAATTGACCCAGACATATGGGATCCATATAATGATAAGTTCATTCCTGTAAGTACAAGTACATTTCTGACAGATAACTGCATATATTTCTTCAACTTACCTCTAATTAATGCCTATTTCTGCTGACATGTTCAGAACAGAAGGATGAACATTAATGATACATGGTTTACCTTCTTGCTAGTTGTGGTGTATAGTGTACTTGTCTCTAATGATATGCGTTGTTTGAATGCATTAACTGGAAAGAGAGATCTTGCTTTTGATTGCTGTTCATTGGATCAGTTAAACTTAAAAAAGGTTGAATATAATTTTGTCATGCTCCAATATCAGGTGATGACCTTGTTGTTGGGCTTGGCTACACACTCTTGAGTAACAGATTATTCAACCTTTAGTTCATTTTCTTGTGGAGGATTACCATCCTCGACCGGTTAGGCTGGGCCCTTTGTCTATTAGTTGGCATTGCTGTTTGATTCTTTGTGCATGGGTATGTATCCACTTTGAGAAGTCCAGATGCGCAAATAAAATATTGAAAGAGAAATATGAGGAATGAACTGACACTTGACATGGAAAACTAAGAATCTCTGGTGAGAGAAGGCAAAACCTGGACAAAGGAAAAAGGTATGGCGCTTTGTGTTAAGGTGGCTAAGGGGGATTTTGACAGGTGGTTATGGTGTGCTCCTTTGTGTTTTATAGAATTCCTGCAGCACGTCCTAAGCTTTTGTGACCTTAGGATGGTCAAAGCCATCCCGATCAAGTTCTTAGTGGTAATTGGATGAAGTGGTCAAGGAATTCCTTCCCTGTTCCAATCTTTGAAACAATATGAATGCTGTTGAGGCAACATGAAAATTCTCTTTGTAGTGTTATCAGGACTACTTAAATGGGGGTTGAGATGCTCATAGTTCGTAAGATGACCCCTCTCCCGGGATTTAGGTTTGGATAGCTTTCTGATTTTATACTTGAGCCATGCTCCTTATCTCTTTTTCATTTCATCCAATTCCCTTCCATCTTAACATAATTATAGGATTCCCTCATTCCTTTAACATATTGATAATGATGCTGTTGAATTCACCCTAATTTTCTCATAATATCTCAAAACTCCCAATTTGTTTGTTAATTCTATAAGATAATTGGGAAAGCTTTTTGAAAGAAAGGGAAGTCTAAAGGACTCCCATAAGCTAAGTTGCTTGTGGAATTGAGAGGTGCTAGCTAAGGATCATATGCTGCAGTGTGTACTATATGCCTGGAGTTGGTTCTTCATGTAAAGCTTTTGATCTCCTGTGCCTGTTCCAAGGCCCTTGCAATTTAAGAGAGCAATAGAGAGAGAAGGAAAGAGGAAAGGAAGAACCAAGAGGCCCTCTCCTCTTGAAATGTTTGACACTGTTTCTATCACGGGAAGTTTATGAAAAAGTTCTCCACTTGAAACTGATAAGAGTGTTCTAAAATAGAGAGTGAGTTGGAGACATGAAATTCAGGTAGCAAGGTGTTAAATGTAAGAGTGCTATAATGTTATGCCTAAAGAGGCGGGACATCATCTCAGATAGAAATATCTGAATAAATGGAAACCAAAGATTCAAAACTTTTATGAGTGTGTTTCACAATGGACTATTTTTTATTCAAGTTATATATCTGGAGTAGCTGAATGAGGGAGGCTTTTGTTGAGGTGTCTTAGGCTACACATATTACCACATTCAGCAAATAGCAAAGTCTTGTGTTGTGTACAGTTTCAAACGAAAGAAGATTTTTTTCCTTTTCTAATGCTAATGCCATGCATGCCTTTACAGGTATCTTATACTTCAGAAAATGTTGTTGAAGGCAAAAGAGCTGCCAAAGAAGCTTTGCAGCAAAGGCTTGGGCTGAAAAGGGCTGATCTGCCCTTGGTAGGAATCGTTACTCGCTTGACTCACCAGAAAGGAATCCATCTCATCAAACATGCCATCTGGCGCACCCTGGAACGCAATGGACAAGTTTGTCTAATTTTTCTGTTTATTTTACTCCTGCCTAACTGTTAAGTTAGAAAAAGATGATATGGCTTCCCTCATGTCTACACTCTGCAATTGTGTGAATGTTGATGAGGCATTGGTATGCAGATATGACAATCCCATCCAGAGGAACAGCTATTACCTTGACCTATTTTATCTGTTTCCTGTATGGTTCCTCACTTTGTCAGCGGGTCATGCATTTAGCATGAAATCATGGTTAAAATATGCTTTTGTCTGTGTTTGGAAATTTCTTTCTTTTAGCATTAAGAATCAAGAGAAACTCTTTATGTGTAAACCTTTTTCCTTTTCTTTTTCTTTTGTGTTTTTTTGGGGATGGGGGTGAGGGTGTGGGGTCTTCATCATTCACTTTGGTAATTTTTAAAGAAACAATTTAGAACTCTCTATTGACTATGCTGATTGGGGACTGTCCATAGGTTGTCCTGCTGGGTTCAGCTCCTGATCCCCGGATTCAGAATGATTTTGTTAACCTGGCAAATCAGCTGCATTCTTCACATAACGATCGTGCACGCCTATGTTTGACATATGATGAGCCTCTCTCGCACTTGGTATTCTCTCATGGAATTGAGCTGTTTTCCTGCATGTCGATAGATTATGTGTGCACTTGTGCACTTTTAACAATTGATATTTTGATGTCATGCAGATATATGCTGGTGCAGATTTCATTCTGGTTCCTTCAATATTTGAACCATGTGGGCTAACTCAACTCACTGCAATGAGATACGGTTCAATTCCTGTCGTTCGTAAAACTGGAGGTGAGTAAATTTGTCTTGTATTTTCCCTTTTATTTTCTTGCTGCTAGTGACTAGGTGTAACATTGTTTGATAAAAAGAATCAGAGAATGAAAGGATTATGCATCATTTCATGCTTTGCTTTAGAGAGAGTTAAAATGTGTTTCTTGCAAGCTAAAATATAGAGAACTTCTTTATTTCCTTGCTCCATGATATAAATAATTTATGTTAATGAGGCTTAGAATATGTGCCTGAACCCAATTAATTAGGCTGAGAGTTTACAAGTTGAGTGAACTACTGAAAGCTCATCCATTGAGTCAAGTAGGATTAGTTTTATATGGTTTTTATGTGTAATTCTATTATGATGGGATCATTTCATGATATTCTTCTTACATATATAAAATTATTTTATCATTTTCCCAGTCTTTTTCTATTTTATCCCAATGCTTGGTGATTTGTCGTAGTTCTCTTGTACCAAAACATAAGCAACTGGATCTGATTTCATGATATTTTGGTGATTTATTATTAACTTCTTGTAGATTTGTTTCCTTACTGCTACCATTCTAAACCACCTTAAATTCAGAGGTCTAGGGATTGTTTTCCTTTCATTTTCACTTTATTACTTGGGCCTTGCTTAATGCTTCTCCCAAAGAAGAAATAACATAGGGATGTCTCAAGTGATATAGCAGCTACCATATTATAGTGAGTTTAAATCTACGGCTGATTGATTTAGCGCCTCTGCAAAAGAAGTTGCCAGCTCAGCAACTAACCATTAACCCTTTAGAGACCATCCAGTTTATTGCAAAAATGATTGACAAGAAAAGATCATTTGATAAAATCATGATCTAATTCAAGTAGTTTCTAGGATTGAAGCTTATGAATCTTTGGACACGAAAGACTGCATATTTTTGCCTGTAAAATAACCCACTTTTAAGTGTCTGAAAAGAAGACATTTCTAGCATATGTTAATGATTGGTACTAAAAGTAAGCAGGATTCATGTTCCTTGGTAGGCATATGCATAAACATTTGCTTTTTTCAAAATCATTCGAGTGTCTGTTCACCAATTTTCCTCTGCAGGACTCTACGATACTGTTTTTGATGTTGACCACGATAAAGAAAGAGCAGAAGCACGTGGTCTTGAACCAAATGGATTTAATTTTGATGGAGCAGACGATGCTGGTGTTGATTATGCTCTGAATAGGTAAAGCCTTTTATTTGTCTGTCGGTCAACTATATTTCCGTGCAAAAAATCTATGCATGTATTATTCTGTTTGTCCATGTTTATGATGAGAAACTAACATACAGAAAATGTGTTGTTTTTAGAGCAATATCTGCTTGGTACGATGGCAGGGAGTGGTTCAATTCATTATGCAAGCGTGTTATGGAGCAAGATTGGTCTTGGAACCGTCCTGCTCTCGACTACTTGGAGCTCTACCATGCAGCTCGCAAGTGAGAAGAAATCCAAACACAGTTTTGTACAGGTTTAGTTGCTAGTTCCGGCATCTGTTCATCATTTTGAAACAAACCCAACTGTAAATGGATGTGGTTTGTGATACTTCTTCCTTTGCTATCCATCCAGCTTACATTAATAATGTATGATGGAAATTCTTTTGGGGTGAAATAAATATTGTGCTCGCATTGAATACTCAAATGGTTAAAGAATTTTGGAAGAAGTCGTATTTCTCGAGACAAATGCATTCCAATTGCTCATTCAACTTTTATACGTTTTTGACAGTTTAAATTTGTCTCAATAGAATCCTTCAATGGCATATTTCAGTCTTCTTTTCCATTACTTGAAAAAAAGTATCATCATTCCTAGTTGGACAATTTGACACCCAATCTATAATCTATAATTAAAATAATTCAATTATAACAACAGGGCTGGTAATTATTCTACGACAAATGTATAAAAGAGTATGCTTATGCCATGAAAGCGTCTTTATTAAACGATATTATTGCCACTTATCAGGCTGGGCACTCTTTTTAGCAGTCATGGCTAATCAATCACCATTGACAGAAAGGCTGTACTCATTAACGTCTGTCAGCTCAGTTAAACTGTCCTTTTGGATTGATTAGATTTTTATAGTAAATTTAATCAAATTCACTTCATCTGAAATCGATTTGCATGGAATATGTTAATTTGGTTTTTCAATTTAAATTTTTAAGTGAAATATTTGATAAGTTATTATTGATAATTAAATTAAATTAATTAATCAATTTATAAATTTCATTTAGCAATCATATCACTAATCTTGTGAAATTAAGTTAAATTATGTAAGAACACAATTATAAGGTTATAAGTCCACAATAATTATTTCTATGTATTTGATTATTGACGGTGAAAAAATCCTAAATTTAGTTTATTTTAATTTATTTGTGTATTTTACAATTAATATATATATTTTTATATTATTAGTATATAAATTTTGGTTTAATTTGAATTTGATCTATTTTTTAGATTAAAACCAAAAATCGATCCAAACCGATCGATTTTAGAAAAACAAATTCAATTTAATCAAAAAAAGTTCAATTTTGATTGATTTTTGGTTTTTGAACCAATTGGTCGAATTTTTTTTTTTTGGATTGGATTTGAACATTGCTATCCTTTGTGATGAGAAATAAAGGGCTGGTGGCAATTATTCTGTATATTATTCCATAGTCTTAATAGCCACACCAATTGCTTTAAATATTAGGCAGTCATTAAGTTGAAACCAAACATGGTGTTAGAGATTACAGTTTTTGTGCGACTAAGGATTGGCGGTTGGTTGTGTCAATATGGGATTTAGGAGGAACTTCAAAAGCCCCACCCCTTTAAAGTTTTTCAACTCAAATAAAAAGCAGAATGAGTATATATGGTAAGGCAAAGTGGGTTCAAAATTCAAATGGGACAATTTCTATTGTGCTCATTTGTTGTTATCAACTCAACCACATTTTGGACTGTTTGAAAAAGCAAGATATGAGAGATGATTTGATGGGCTGATTCTTACCCAAATTAAGAATATCTTACTTGGGCAGCACTTGTTAAAATGCTGCCTATTTACCAATTAGGGCCACACTTGAAGACCCCATTTTTATCTTGTAAACTTTTTTAGCATAAATTTTGCAATAGAAAAGAAATATATACGTTGTACCACAAAGTGCACCCATGTTGGAATACTTCGGACATGTCTGGCTGTCTTATTACAAATTTTGCTTTTTTGCATGATTTTTCTTTTTTACCATAAAAGCAAAAATAGAAAAAGGAAAAAATTACCATTTTGTAAGGATTATTCTTTTTCTGTCAATAAATTGTATTTTTGGATAAGGCTTTCAATCTTAGCATCATTACTCGATGTTGGGCTTGAAAGGGGGTAGCATGTGGGACTACTTCATTTCAGTGCTTTTCTAGGCCGACTACAAAAGGACACTTCTGTCACATCTTATGTTGTTCGTTGTCTGTTTTTTCTTGTTTTATTAGTCTGCATTTTCAAATGACGGTGGTTGATTTTTGATGGTGTGGGAAATAAATTAGGGGACTAATAATTCCCGAAAAAAGTTTTCTGAGAAACACTTAGTAGACTATTTTTTTTTTCATTTTTTTAAGGATATGGAGATTTTTTTTAAATACAAATAAATATTTTTCTCAAAATTTAAGTTATGTTTGGTTATATTTTCTAAATATTCTGGAAGAATGTAATCAAATATAGCTCTTTATTTTTGCCCGGAATGTGGTTATAAATACCCAAAATGCCCCTAGAAATTTACCTTGCAAAAGACCAAAAACCCTAACCCAAGCGCTCTCATTTCATCTGCAAATTGGCAGATTTTGTACCCCACTATATATTTGTATATATAATATATATTATATTATATATTATGCCTATATTATAGTTATATGTTATTATAC